>VOMN01018869.1:0-20139 GCA_014899125.1 Orchestia grillus
GGCAGGTGAGGGGTGTGTGCAGCGCTTGGCAGGTGAGGGGTGTGTGCAGCAATATTTTTAAAAGGCAGAGTTAGCAAATTCTTCAATTGCAAAGCTTTAATCTTGTGAACAGGCAAATATGATTTATGTGGCATTAAAACTAGAATAGATTAATCGATTTTGTTCTAAAAACTGACCTTTTTGGGGGACATTGAACACTACTATCAGGCCATCCCATAAGTTCTGCCGGGATTCTAAGTGAAAAAAAAAGTGTTGATCAACTCTTACATTTTATTGATACTTGATCATCAGTGTAGTTCCCAAGGTAACCCGACTTCTTTCCATGTACTTGCAAGCTTTTCAATCACACTATAAAAGACTCGGTTTCGAAGAGCAGAACTCTGAAACGGCAGTTTCGACCTCCCCATGCCTTGCACGGGTCAGTGCATCCGAACGATCCCGTAAGATACGGAACTAGCGTTAGTCTGCGGGAGCCAGGCCTGGAGACTAGAGCGGATGTGGAATTTTTCCCCAATCAAGTTCTTCAATCCTTTAGGACGTGAGTATAGGCAGTGTCAGCTCGAAACTGTCATTTCAGAGATCTTTTCTTTGAATCTAAGAGTTTTTATCACTGGAATTAAAAGGCTCGTTAGCAGATAGAAAGAAGTTAGATAATCAGGGAAACAACATTGATAATTAAATTTTAAAATATGAAATAGATCACTAGTTTTTTTCATTTAAAATCCGGACGGAACTTGTGGGATGATTTGATACTTATGAGTGCGGAAATTGAGTGAACTTGATGCCCATATCATGCATGCATATCATATCAAACTTCAAAATTGAAGCATTTTTGGAACGACTACTATTACACAATGGAGAAGACACGTTAAAAAATGCCACCACGCCATAATGGGTTAACAGGCACATATCGGATACCGTACAATTAGTTTTTGACGTTCAGAAAAACATTATAAACGATTTTTTGTATCTTAGTTCAAATGTTAACGTAAAGATCACTCTGACTTACACATTGTGAAGTTATGGAAATACACATGTAAAAGAACTCCTTGCTCGATTTCGACACATCCCTCTTTCGCTCGCCTTCTGGCACTTCAATGACAACAGGTTTTCTATTATATAGCTTACTCTTAAAAAACCTTTAAGGGAAAATCTCATAGTAAAAATTACGATCTTTAATCAACACTTGAATAAAGATTAGACCGAAGTAACGCTTTTTTAAGGAATTCTGAATGTAATTAGGAATTTAGCTCCAAGAATACAGAGAAAAAATTGTTCGTCTGATGAAGGCACAATCTCATGTTCGCTTCACCAAATATTCCGTCTCCACAAATCTACGAACAAAAGTCAAATTTGCTTTCAACAGACCACTAATGTAGGTGCTTTGACCATTTGCTCTGTCAGAGAAAATTTGAAGGTACAATAAAGTCCTTAAACAATTGCATTAGCTTTGCAACAAACGACTCTCAAAATGAAGAAGCTATTTGAGATTTAGAACTTTACTAATTGCTCGCTGGATCAGTTTCGCCACAACAGTACAGTACACTTGGTGCCACTACACTGGAACTTTGACTTACGAACACCCCTTAACATACGAAAAAATCGTCAAGAGAACAAAGTTTTGTCAGAAAATTCGTTTCCACTTACGATTGAGAATTGTCTCAATTCGTAAGTGAAAACGAATTTTCTGGCACATTTTTGTTCGTATGACAAGTTTTTCGTGAGTGGGGAGGTCTTCCAAGTCGAGGTTCCACGGTACTAGTAAGTGAGGCTCACTGCACAGCTCCCAATATTTTATTAACGCCAGGGGGCTGAGGAGTTCCAGTGTAAATAGCTTAAACCCCAGACGTGTCTGTGCACTCAGGTGCCCTGCCAAAAATTGTAATGAATGTAAAAACCAATGTGCTTTACAATATTTGAAATTAGTTAGACTAAACTTTCTTCCATTCCATTTTTCCCTAGTACTCCTACATCAGCCCTAAAGGACCATAGGGTCCCGCTTCATGAAAAGGCAACTAGTTCTTCGTACAAAGCTAAATGCAGCCTTATTACAAAAATACTATAAGTGTTTCACCCAGCATTATAAAATATTAAAACACAAATATGTTATGCTATAAATAAATATAGCATAACAATACTCTTTTCGTTAACAATACCCTTAACAAAAGTAACGTAACGTAAAAAGTGAATAGAAGCACGGCACCTCCGAGTACAGTTGTCACAGCACGAGGCCTGCTGAGCCACGACGGCGGCGGGGTCGAAGTGCCTGAGCAGCAGCGCCCTCCTGCACTCGCTGCCCACGCTCAGCAGCTGCTCCATCTTGAGCTGCATCTCGGCCCTGTGGTCCCTGTGCGCCCCTTCCCTCAGCTGGCCCAGGAAGTACCTGCGATGAGCACAAGATTTCCTAGTTTAACTTTTGCAACTCGGACTATCGTGCACCGAAATAGAAGGGCTTATTTAGTATGGACTTTGGAGAATAGGGAATCCAAGCACAAGATATGTTTTACAGAAGATCCCTTTCGCATAGAAATAGTAAGTTAAGAAGGAAGAGAAGGAAACATAAAGAATCAGTGAAGAAAGCATAAAAATGGAAGAAAGCATAAAAATGGAAGGAAGCAAAATGGGCACGAAAGATACAAGTCCCGAAGGCCCAGTTTAAGCTGAGGTAACCTAACAGTGTCCCCTCTGGAGCTAGTCCCCATAGCATAATATAGACAAACCTACCTAACCTAACCCAACCCTTTTGCATATGGCCTATCCTATGCCTTTTGAGGGGCCACGACAGACGAACAGAGGTATGAGGGAATTACCACGCTAAAAAATATGAAACATATAATTATGAGTGCCTAAAGTGCGACTGGTAGGAAACGCGTTCCCGCATCACTTTTTCAAGAGATCTCACTTGTTGAGTATGAAGTCCTTGGAGGAGTAGAAGACTGTGCAGACGCTGAGCAGCCCGTCCCGACCGGCACGCCCCACCTCCTGGTAGTAGCTCTCCAGGTCGCGGGGGGCGCCGTAGTGCACTACGCGCCGCACGTCAGGCTTGTCGATGCCCATACCGAAGGCGACCGTCGCCGCGATCACTCCCACCTGCGGCAGCGGCTCGTCAGAGGCGGGAAATGGGACGACTTACTGGAGTCAACGTTTCGTTCCACACGAGACATAAGACACGTAAGTAAAAATACAACTCGTGTTATAGGAGCGCACACTCCCTGCTGGCTGGCATCAATGGTGGCCTCAAGACTACACGAGCGTACTCCAACAACAGCCTCTGAAGATTTCCATTTGTGTTTAGAATTTGTTAAAATTTAATGGCGAGCTCAGCACGCACACAATACCAGCACAGCAGGGGGCGCTGTACACTCAGAGAGCGAGGCACAGCGCGCAGCAGTACATTTGGCTCGTAACTTGGCTTCTTGACAAGCTTTTTGACGCCTGCAACATCTAAATCTTTCAGTGCAAGCAGTCATTTGAAACGTTCCCAATATTAACAACTTAAGAAACATTTAGAATATTTTGGGCGCTTGGAACATTTGAAATGTTTAGAACGATTGTAACATTTGGAATGTTTGGAACATTTGGAATGTTTAGAATGATTGGAACATTTGGAATGTTTGGAACATTTGGAATGTTTGGAACGTTTAAAATATTTGGAACATTTGGGACATTTAAAATACTTAGAACGTTTGGGACACTCATAACGTTTGTAACGTGTGGTACATTTGGAACATAAAGAACGCTTTCCCCGCCTGGAACAGTTGTAGCCATTCCAAATGGTAACAAAGAAGAGACACTTCTTCAACTCCTAAGCTCCAGCAGCATCTGTGCTGCGCTCCTCGTATCTGTGATACGTGCCGAGCAAGGGACCTCTCACGTTCTGTTGCCGCGACCCCGCATTTTCTTAAATTCCAAAATTTTTTATTCGATGGAAGTTCCTCAGCAGAACAATAAATGGAAGGTATTGCCCTTCCTTTTGAAATTAATTACCAACGATGGCTAAGAGATTTCTACACCTGCAAGATCCCTGATGTTTCCTGCACAGCTACGAGCATAACTTTGATCACGGCTTGATACCCCCCACCCCTCCACACATACATACAACCGCAATTGTAAAAGAATCGCAACAAAAAACGGTAGCACTCACACCTTACATCCCAAGAATGACCGCTCACACTAACAACAGAACTAAGTTTAATCTTTAGAGTCCCACATACCCAATTCGGTACACATTCTTGCAATTACATTCACATATGAGGCGCGTTCATTAAAACCAAAACACAGCCTACCAAAAGAAATATTTTCCAACTATTTTTGTTCCTTTACACCCAATTCGGCATTGGCGTCTCCCAGAAAACCATGCGTAACATGAAAAAATATTGGCCCGCTAGAACAAAATTTGGGCAATAAAGAGTCAACTCCATCGACTCATCAGCGTCAACTCGTGTGGGTTGTGCCGAGCTCGGCAGATTTCTGTAATTCGACTCAAGAGTTAGGTCAAGTTACACTTGTCTAGAGTGTATTAACACTTTAAGTGCGGTTCTCCACACAGGTAAAATTTCATGTTGGCAATTATTTCCGTTGCGGATGTAAAAATGAAGGATTTTGTTTTCACAAATTTGGTTAGGCTATTCATTTTCCTTCTAATCTAAACTAGCTTATTCAAATAATGAACACAAATTTCATGAACACTTACAAATTTGTATTCCTATGTGTTGGCCCTTTGGTTACGTTAGGTTAGGTTAGATGATCGCGTGACCACATATGGCACACGTCGCGCTTAAAGTGTTAATTAAATGTATTAATTATAATTTGAGAAGTTATGAGTGAAGAGATAGATTAACCAACCGCCCCTACTCCAGTCAAAGCTGTCTGGTCCTAGCAGTCGGTCCTGGAATTAGGGCATTCTATTCATGATGAGAGTTTCAAAATTCTTAATCGTTGCCAGGACTTGGACGAGCAGATACATACTAGAATCCTTTTATATTTTTAGTAATAATCCAATAATCCAAATTTGAATAACCACTCAAGTGCTGCAGATTTCTTCATTTTGCGCTAGGCACTTTATTTCTATTACTTAATTCATCTCCTTGCATCGTATCCAGCAGACAAATTTTCGTATTTTCATCCAATTTTGAAATTTGAATTTTAGATGTAATCGAGTAAAAAGTAAAAGTAAAAATCGAGAGCTTGAAAAGAAAAGGAAATAGATATATTATGGATGCTCTGGCAAAAAAGTTAGACAAAGAGGTGGAGAAAAGGAGAACCCGGATGTCTGACCTTGTCCCTGACGAAGTCTTCATGCGCCTTCTTGCGAATTTTAGGCCCGAGTCCGGCGTGGTACACGGCGCAGTCTACGCCAGCACCTGGGGGTATCGGTAGGCTTGAGCGCCACCAGCGTATCTATAATACATCGGCACTGAGCAGTAGCGTATCTATAATACATCGGCACTGAGCAGTAGCGTATCTATAATAAATCGGCACTGTACAGTAGCACCTTCATACACAAAGCTGTCAGGACCAAATGCCCCTAGTATTTAGTAGAGATTTCTACGCTTCGGTGCCTCTGACAAGTCGCGCAGAAAGAGTAGAGACCACTTAGTATGGACTATAGAAAACGGGAGTTTTGTACACAAAGCATATTTCATTACAGGATCCCTGCACATAGAAACGGCACGTTAAATAGGAAGAGGAAGTAAAGACAAAGAAAAAATGCAGTAAAGGTGGGAAAATTGAGAGAAGTAAAGTGGGTACGAAATGTAAAAGTCCCGAAGGCCTATCTATAGCTGAGGTAACCTAACAGTATTCCCCTGGGGTCGCCAGGTCCTCATAGTATACGATAGACAAACTTAACTGACCTAAACTTATTGTCTATCATATGCCTCCTGAAGAGAATGTTGGTAGATACATAAAAGACTAATAAATAATTATCTCAGAAGAAAATTTGAAATTTGAATTTCCTAAAAATAGATACATATGTACATTACACTCAATGATACATTTTATCTTTATAGATGTTATGTATAATGATACGTACATCAAATCCGACGATACACACACCATTTCACTATTTACTAATATACAGTTGTTGCTTGCTTGGTTGGTCAGTCTCTCTGTCACGCTCTTAAGAGAATTTCTTAACTAATAGACTGTGAGATAAAGCAGTCCGTACCAGAGAAACTGAAAAGAACATTATTTCATGTTCGAGTTACCGTAAATAAGAGGGTATCTTAGGAATTCAATATCATTTGTCCCACCATTTTTGGCGGAGAGAATTTACCAGTAGATAATGATACTAATATTATACATGAAATACTGCAGCTGGTCTGTCATATACGTCATCCGTGTTGACACATTATATCATCAAGAAAAATGAGACCAGCCAACAGGTGAAAAAATCGGCACGTGTAGTCTCAGTTTTCTCAATAAAACTCTGCTTCCTAAAAGGAAGATCAGTATCCGAAATAACATCACCACATACACTACACGTGGTGGCGCCCGACACCACCACATACACCACACGTGGTGGCGCCCGACACCACCACAGCCCCAGCAGCCCCATTACCGTCAATACCGAGAACTTGATACGAGGGCCAACATCAGTTGGAGCCTTTATTTAAGCCAAAAAAATTTCCTCTAAATAAATTACACACTGTAGACACAAGTCCTTTTGCCCTTTAATTTACTCCACAGCTGTCTATTTTGAAGCACCCAGTGCCAAGCGACCTACCTGATTCTGAATAACCTCCAACTTCTCAAGGTTACTTCCATTCCATGCTGTAACATTCATACCATACATTACATTAGGTTCCGCAACATAATTCCACATTCCTCTAACCCATTCCAACTTGTTTGCTCGATACTTAGCTACACTACTCAGGCGTATTCACCACTGTATAGCTTTTGCCACTTTCTCACCTTCCACTCTCGAGCTTCCATCTTCACTTAGCATTTATCCTAGGAACTTGTATTCTTTTGTTCTTTCTATGATTACATCTCCTACATTTCACTGACGCTCCTTATCCAATTCATCTCTATTCACAACCATAACTTTACTTTTGTCCCCACTGCAAATTACATTGAAATCTCTACTGTCCATTCACAATATCAAGCATTACCCTGTAATTCCTGCCCTGATTCACTAACAACAACAATGTAATCCGCATACAAAAGAGAACTAAGTCTTTCACCATTAACATTCAGTCCTATGCCACTTTTTCTCAAACAAACCGCTAATTCTTCTGTGTACAAACAAAACAGTAAAGAAGACAAAGTGCACCCCTGTCTGACTCCCCTAATACTCCTCACTTGTTCAGTTTATGTCCCCTAATCGATATTTTGCCCCGGTATTTTCATACAGACTTTTAACTATATTCACTATTTTCCTATGAAGACAAGCGGCCTCACTCCTGAGCGCCGCTGCAGTGTCCTCAGTGCACCTCTTGGTGGGGCAGTAGACGATGGTGGGGCCCTCGACTTGCTGGTCCTGCAGCAGGAGCTTGATGTCCTCACTGGGCCCCACGCCTTTGGGCCGCACCTCCAGGTACAGGTTAGGGCGGTTGAAGCTCGTCACCGTCACCACTGCAGCTCTGAAACATAGTTGCATAATGTTCAAAAACATTTCGTGAACTATCGTTGAGTTATTGTTGAGATATCACAGAGGTATTATTCAAATATCATTGAGACATCGTTGAAATACCGTTGAATCATTCTAAGAGTGCCCTGAATCGTGAGAGAGATCTACAGGGTGAGTCAAAAACAATGAGCCGTTTTTCATTTAATGTATTTAGCGTCAAATATCACGATTACGAATTTACAATTCATATAGGTTGAAATTTTAAAGCAATATTTGAAGTATTAAAAAATATGAAAATAAGGTGTAAAGATGCCATAATGCAGTTAATTGAAAAGGATTCGCTATTTTCTTTATCGCCCTGCATTACATGTAAAATTTTAGCATTTCTTCATCAGCGGAGAGTCAAATAGAACAATCGTGCATCATATAACCGAATCCGACAACAACCAACAGACCCCATTACGACACATTTTGGCATTTTCCCTTGGGTGGGAAGGTAGTATATTTGTACGAAGTTACGTGTCAACATGCCAACGGTCACTGTCGACATATGTAGACTGCGTGGTTGCTGCATTCACACAATCACTGCCAGCCGGTGTGGACGGGTGTGGTTGCTCCATTTACACGAGCACTATCGACAGGTGTATACAGTGTGGATGTTATTGAACACTGCTTCTGTCTGTTTACACAAAACGTGTAAATGCACTGGTGTCCACCCATGCTATGGCCCTTCGCAGGTTAACGAAAGAAAAGAGATGGTTCTCTGTTCCCTCGCCCCAACCCGAATAATCAGGGCTGTGTCAGCTCAAGAACCCAAAGCACGCCTAACGAAGGTAGAATTAGAACACCTGACCAGAGAGTGAAACGCCTTAAATTGTGTCTTGACGCCTGAGAAAAAATTCTCAACATCCTAAATAAGAAGCTGACCTATACAGAGCTAGGCTTTTCATTGCGCCGTCGTGTGCTCAGTAAAATTCGGATTTCGATTTGTCGAGTTGAGGACGCACCTGAGCTTGAGAGAGAGAGCGATGTCTCGCACCACAGGGGCAGTGGCGGTGGCTGTCAGGCTCATAATAGGCACCCTAGGGAACTGCTGCCGCAGCACACCCAGCCGCCTGGGAACAATAATAGACATAAGAAAGCTAGTTCTTGTATTAAATAGCAATGCTACAATCAAAACAATGTATCATGGTCCCAGAATCCCATCGAGAAGCCAAGATGGGCGGTGTTTCAATCCCGCAAAATATAATGAGCCTTCTCTCAAAAGAATAAGCAAACGTCTGGCTATACTAAGTTCTTTTAAAAAAAACAGGGTTAGAGAATGAGTAAACCTATGTTGACCGAATTCCGATCTCCACAAACATGGTCTCACTATACGAACACACCTGCAATTTGCCCAATAGTTGTGCCCGCGTTAGCTGATGCTGTACCCCCATACCTGTAAGCCGCCCTGAAGTCATGTCCCCATTGGCTGACGCAGTGGGCCTCGTCCACAGCAAACAGCGTGATGCCGCCTTCACAATTGTCCAAGTCTTTCAGGGCTCCTATGCCAACTGTAATAAAAATGTTTCTGTATTGCCACGCACTAATTCTAGTGATAAGAAACACTGAGTACGCAAGCCTTAAAATACAACTCAGAAGAATCTAAATTCTGACCTGAGAATAGGATCCACTCTTTAAGTAGACCACCGAACCCTTTGGCTGAAGCTATCAAGGGAACGTTGTAATTTATCCTCGGACATTCTGAGGTTCTAAGAGATGTACATAGCTCATGACCGACCAACACACACTTCAATCTTACCACAAATAAGTCTTTAAACATTTGCTGGCAACCTGTACCAAAATTTATTTACTGTAAGCAGCACAAATAAGAAGTAATTTCATTGTGATTTATGCCAAGATGTCTATATTATGAGAATATACCTAGAAAGAAGAACTTGCTTAAGACAGCCCTACAGGTACCAGAATGAGTCAACACTTAATGAGAGAGAACAGAGGTTACTTCTTACAGCAAAAACGGCTGGTATTTAGCTATTGTACTGTGGGCACCTTGAAATTACTACAAAAATTGTAAAATAATTAAACAAGTAAAGAGTAAATGAATTATATGGACCGATGTTTGACCCTAAGACAAGATACTTGAATGATTGCCTTCAGCAATTCATTTCACAAATGGCGTGAAGTCGCTATGGTTTGATGTATAAAAGAAGAAGAGACCATCTGATGTACCTGCACATCAACAAGATTCTCAACCTACACAAACATCTTACTAAGTTCTCATCCCTAATAAATAAATGTATGCAGCTTCCTCTCACAGATACTAAAACTTCAGTAACTTTCAGAATGATAGATTGAAGTCCATGAGCTGAGTGCTTGCCTTCTTCCCTTTGTCTCACAGGTAATTTGAAGTAAAATGAAGTGGTCGTTAATACTACATCCCGACAAAGATATTTTATTGATGGGGGGAACCAGCCAGATCCCTTGCACTCCAAGCACAGCATACACGTTCTAGATAACTCAGGGAATGTGGTAGCAGATATTGATGATGATAAAATGGGGTCAAAATGTTGCCCTGGTGTGAAATTACGGGCCATAATTATCAGTTAACTAGTTTCAGGCTCGCCACATCAAAGGCGACCTCAAGAGAGCAAAAAGAAGGGACCATTTAGCATGGACTGTAGGGAACGTGGAGTCTAGGCGCAAGGTGTGTTTTCCGTGCACATAAAAACAGCAAGTCAAGAATGAAGAGGAAGTAAAGATAAAGAACAATCAGCGAAGAAAGCATGAAAATTGAGAGAAGCAAAGGGGCCATGAAAGATAGCAGTCACGAAAGTCTACCACGAGCTGAGGTAGGTTATGACCTGTAAAATATGAATACCCTACACTAAAGAATGAAGAGATGTGAAGTGCCACATTCACTCTTTGACTATCTCTTGCTACAGTAGTTTACTCTTGAATACAAACAAGAACAAATCCACATAGAAATTGGGTCAAACATGACAACATAAAAGCGTTTTATCACTGATGTGGGCCCTGGGAGCCAAACAACGCCATATAGAGATTGCCAAGAAAGAGACATTTAACAAAATGACAAACTACAGCACTAAAGAAAAATAAATTATGGAAATGGAGATTCAAGGCCTTCCCCGCCATAGACGCAAATAATTTCTTCAAGAGAAATTATTTTAATCCTGGAAAACCAAATCATAATTTGTCGCAATTCGGCAAGGTGGCCCGAGAAGAGCCAACCAATAACATCACCACGAGAGCACAAGTTCCAACGTGGGCTCGTTGAGGCCCTTCAGATGAGACAACAAGCCTGTGACACTCGAGCTAAGGCTGTGTGCCTTACCTTGCCTCATCATAGCTCGGTTCCCCTCTCACAACGCCTGCTTTGTGAGAGTTCATGTAGTGGCAGACAAACCTTCAATTATGGCCACACCAGCAATTTGTAACCAAAAAAACTCTCTTACTCTATGGTTTCCAGCACACTCATACATTCTGTATGGTTATAATAGTCTCATTCAGTATTCTTTCTGCTTTATCTATTCACTTACTGTTTTTAATTATACAAATCTTCCACAGAAGTTCCCATCACTCAATATATTTATCTAGATTTAAGGAATATATTGAACAAGAACAAATTTAAAACACACACAAGCAAGTTTAAACTTAAAACTTAAGAAAACTTGAAGCCCTACCTGCACAAAAGAGAGTCCTAACTCAAATATTTGGAATCGTACTCTGAGATCACCCAAGTTGAGTATATTCAGCTACATACCCGAATTGGTCTCAAGTCCGTTGGGACAAAATTCTTTGATGTGAGCATCAACCGTAGAAACAAAAACTAGCGTGCCCCAAACTCACCTTCTACAAATTCTGGCGTGACGTACACGATCCTGAATGCCCCGGAGCGTAACTGGGCATACACAGACCTGTCGACCTGGCCGCTGCCCAAGAAGCAGGCAGGGATGCCAGCAGCCTGCAGAGCGGAGGTGGACCTGACACACTGCCTTCAAAGCCTGACACCAACATAGGGTACTCACAGCAATCTCCTCTGCTTGAAATGTCAGTTACCAGTACAGCGCTGTATTGTAAGGCCCGTCGAAAAACACTATGAGAAACAGTTTTGCGGCTCTTTCAAGTTCCTATGAAAAGAGTGTAGTTCCTGGATTGTGGTCAATTAAAGTATTCAACTGATCATGTCTGATTATGGACTGTGTTTTGATACAGGGTGGTGCAAAAGTCATTTCATGTTTGAATATTTATTACAAAAATATAAAAATGTGTTATGTAGGAAATAAAAGAGAAAATCTTGAAGTTTCATCCTGTATCAACAGAAGTTATGGCGTTGAATCATTAGTTGCAGTACGAGAGGACTTTGTGAGAACATTTCATCAACAAAGATCTTCCAAATATTGCATTACTGCAATCACTTCAAGATTCAGAGATTTCGGCTCAACAGCAGACAAAGAATGCTCTGGGACACTGAGATACTGAAAAGTGTAATGGACAGAAGAAGAGGGCTCTTACCCCCTATGGCATAGACTGCTACAAGCCCGATTCACTGCTGAGTGACCAAATAATGGCAATGAACTTCCCCCTATAGACTACATGTACGGTTCAATGCTATGATTAAGCAAAGTCTCTTTTACAAGACGAACGGTAGCTTATTTGTAACAGTAGAATGTATATCACTTATAGGATAAAAGTTTTTTCCAGTTCCCTTGCTTCCATCTTATTTTCATTTAAGGAAACCGCATGACTCCTTCATTTTTATTACCAGCCCACTATGGATGAACTAGTAGACGCGCCCCGCCAAACATGATGAGACAAATGATGTCAATTTCTTAAGATGCCCTCTTATTACCGGTAAATCTGACATGAAATACTGTTATTTGCAGTATCACTGATACGGACTGCCTTCTCTGACAGTCTCACTGATTAGTTACATTTACAGACCAAGGAATCTTCCAGCACACTCATACACTCATACATTTCTCCTATCTAAATCCTTAAGAGTATTACAAAGAGACGAATGGACAGACCAAGCAAGCAACACTGAGCTATTTTATCCAGTGGGATCTTTGTGCAGGTCCCTGAGGACCTGCACAATTAACCCTCAGTAATGGAGGAAAAATTGCCCTCTATTCCTTCATTCTACACAATAATCTACAGTTTTTTGGTTACTTGTTAAGTTTCTCTACCCCATTGATAAATATTTCATAGGAGAATATTACTGTTAGCCACGCTGATACATAGTGGGTGTCACAGATAGGGTACTGAACATTGTACCAAAAATGAATGAAACCTGATGAATATTAAATGTTTCACTAGATAGAATATGATATATCACTAATTTGGCCAACATAGTTCATAATGAATAATTGATTTCAAATGAAGTGATGAATATTTGCGACCCATTATATCCTTCACTTGACAAACACTAATCATTTTATGAATAAATACAGTAAATCCCATAACTTTTGATAGGTCACACTACTAGCAAGTAGAATAAATAGCAGATTAGAAGTATGTACAGTTATGAAGAATTTCCCCTTATAAATACTAGATGATTTTCAACTGGAAGCTAGTGGTGCAGAAGGTCTAGCATTCAGGTTAAAACACAAAAAAAACATACATAGCTACAGACCTGGAGGCCAAGGACCTGGTCTTGCATCAGAGAAATGAGGGGTGACACCACAACACAAACACCCCCCATGTACACGGCAGGATACTGGTAGCACAGGGACTTGCCATACCCTGTGGCCATCACCACATTGTTGTCCAGACCCTGCACACATAACACATTTGTGTACAGTAATCCCTAGATTAACACAAGTGTTACTTTAAAAAAAAACTCCCTCTGAAAATTCACAAAGTAGAAATCAAATCAAAAGTCCAGACCATTTCCTCTCACCTGGAAAAGGTGGTCAAAAGCTCACAGTTCCAAAGAGAAAAATAAGAACGAAGTGAAACCTTGATATACAACAGTTTTTAAGTAGAAACAGGACTAGTCAAAGGCATTCTTCAATTCCTAGCCAGTTTTGCTTCTACTCCGGGAATTGTCACCTGCCTTCAGAGCTTTGGAAAGTAACACCTGCGATAGCAAATGGATTAATGTACTTTAGTTTCATACTACAAGAACTTCATGATAGAAGCAAAACAAAATAAACACCAAGATTCATAAAAAAATTACCTAATAAAGGAATTACCATCTATTTGACACAGAGTCATCACTTTATTTTGGGAAACACACTTCCATAGATATTTAGAGCTTAATTTCTTTAGTGTACAGAAGACATTAAAACAAGACATCATTACATATATTCAAAATTCATATCTATTTTTTTCAGTTAATAATGGAAAATGAACTTATTTCATATGCTATATTGCAACTCCATACCAAATTAGTTACAGTACAGTATTGGATGCATATCCTAAACATGATATGTACTGACCATAAACTTTAAAAAGAGGTGAGCAATACAAGCAAATCAGTCAAGGAATTTAAGGACATCTACTGCAAAGCAGACACCTTAAGAGCAGCACTGATGATCCTCCACTGCATGGGGCGAAAGGAGGTGTGGCCGAAGTGCTCGTGCAGCACACGCAAGTGGTCAGGGCTGGGCTCCTCATTTGCATAACTTGTGCTCAGGGCACTGATGCCATCTCCCTGGTCCTGTCAACATGAAGAAAAGTAAGCACCACAAACCTTGCATTAATTGACTGTGCAAATCAATTAATTATTGCAATTATTGCAGAGAAATGAAAAATAAATATGAAATCTTCTGATAATTACCTATTGCAGTTGAATACATATTGTAATCATTGCAGAGAAATAAATATAAACATTATAAAATTATAAAATCTTGCAATACTTACAAAGTGCAAATAAGTACAAGTGCCAACTGAAGGAGTTATGCATATTAAGCACTAAGTGCTCTCTTATACTTTAGATAAACTTTATTTCTAATAGAACATGAATAGTTCACATTAATGAAAAATTGAAGATTAGTTCCTAACTTGTGAATAAAGTTAATATCCCTGTCTTCATCATTCTATGGAAGATATAAGTAAAAAAACTATATCTCAGGTAAACTATCCGCCATTATCACTAGCAATGAAAATTATCTAGCATAAGTTTTTGAAACTTAATCTCATGCTTAAACCTCAGAATGGCAACCTTGGGTTTCTCATACCTCGTAGATTGCCTTCCATTTTTTTCCAATGGATTTAAGACCAAGAGTCTCTCCTTTACCAAACCATAAATATAGGGTTACTATTCCAGAGTTAAGACTAACTACTAACTGCATAAAAATAAAATATTCATCAATAATTATACACAAATTGCATCCATCAATCAACCCTTAATAATAATGGGCAGAATTTACCTGAGCAGCTTCTGCAACAACTTGAGCAGGCCCAGCAAGCATTTCTTCAACAGAAGCTATTTCCTTCTCAGCATCCAGCCAGTCACTATCATCATCCCAGTCATCCATGGTTTACTTTTTATATTTTCTTTCACAGGCTGAAAAAAACATGGAATCATACACTCACTGCACAAAAAATAGGTACTACCTATTAAGATGACTCTTCCTCTACATATTTACAGGTTACATTTTAAATGACACAAATATGTACTCAAAAACAATTCATGTTTCAGAAATTTATGTGAACGATATTTTATTACTGAGGTACATATAAAAATGACAAGTAATTAGCAATACTTCAAACAAGTTTTACATTTTTTTATTTCAAATTAGGATTTGTACTTCTGACAGCTAAAGATGTGAGTATGAGAATAGCTATACTTCAAAAAGAACTAGTAAATCCAAAATTTAGTATGAAAGAAAAATGTATGTAGATTACTTATGAATAAGGAAAATGTCAATTTTTCAAGTAAATATTCTTAGGAAACAAATACAGGCCCTAGACTGTGCAGTAGCAATTGAAAATTGGTTCAAATTCCACGGCAAAATATTAAAATTGTGGCCAAAATGAATTTATTCACTTAAACACATTAGCTCAAAATGTAAGCTAATCAGTTATGAAGCTTATTCTTGAGATAGAACAATAACAATTATCACTAACAATTGTAAGAATATCCATAGTTTGTGCTACATCATTACCAGGTAGGGGCCTCATCACCTAGGCAATGCTTACTTTATACACAGAATCAACAAGTGAGTGTAATTTTGCTTCATCAGGAAGAAAACAAAAGACAATCATCATAATAATTTCAAATAATTGTGTAGTTTGCTCCAAAAGGGAAATTATGAAATATATCAGAATGATTGGATAATGGCAATTTCAGGAATTCTGTTTTAAAATTTGATTTCACAATGGCCTTTTTACAATCTTGGCAACACTTCAACATACCAGTACAAAACACTTAAGGTTATAAAAAAGCTGCTTGGGTCTGCTCACAAAAATTAAGGCTACAAAGCAAATTGTATAGTTTGTAAAATATGCCTACATAAGTTAAATAATTACCATGAATTCAAAAGGTTTTACTGCAAAACATATCCAATGAGCAGCCCATCTATGTTTATGCCTGGTAACTGTGCAATAAGCCTCATCAAAGTAAGAAGACCTCTAGATAGTGTCGCACAAGCTAGTTCAGTTAAATGATACATTCAGATGGTAATTTAAGATTAGGCCATAAAAAATGTTTCTTAAAAAGCAAGCTCATAGGTTCAGAGATTTTCACCAACAATTAAATATAAGTTGACTTTTTAGTGACAAACCCATCCCCTTTTCTATTTAACATTAATGTAAGCCTATCCACCTAAAAAAGTGAGTACCATGTAACATTTCGTCAGACTTGTCAATATTTACAATTACATTCTAAATATACATGCAATGTCTTCTTCTTCACTCAAAATTTTGCCATTCACTATTTCTCTAAAACACTGGACTTCATCCTCTCCTCTTAAAAGTTGATAGCACTCTCTCATCATTCTCCCAGTTACATTTTGCTTTTGGTCAATATTTATTTCATGTTGGCACATTGCAAAGGACATTCAGTTCATTAAAAACCTTTCATTTAAGTATCATTAGTTAGGATTTTCATTTTTAACTTGCAGATACTTACTTTTGAAAAGGTTTCAAAGCATAAAATAAGGTACAGTACATGGAAAGGTGTTCAAATACCAATACAATGTAGCAACACAATATCTACAGAAATTATGGCCACATTTTTACAAATTTGCAGACTGATTTTGGCATGCCACACTACATCAAATTAACTAAACAAACCTATTTTCTATTTTAACCTTACTAACCTGTTATAACCAGGAGGAAGCATAAGAGAAGAAGACAGATTATATCACATAAACTCATTTTCAACCATTTTCTTTTTGTAAACCGTCTGAAAATAAATTTTCTCAACCTTGATGGGAAATTCTATCTAAATCTTAATATAACCTTAGTTTTTTCTGTCATAAGTTTTTTCACTTCTGACACATTTCATACCCTAGCATATTCAATTTCAAATAGCCTAGCACTTCTATTCAGTTCCCTTCCCTTATGTCACTCTCTGCAATTCAGATATTTCTAGTATTCTTTATTTTACTAGTCCATAACAACTTTATTCATTGCCTTTCTGCTTTTGTTCAGTCTATACTGTTGCTTTTAATTTTTTTTATTTGAAAAATCTTCAGATAATTTCTTCATACATCGTTTCTTTGTTGTTCAGCTTATATCACATGCAGGTGAAAACTATCCCAATTAGCATCTCTCAAATTCTATTTCATTTCTATCTCATATGATTTTCATCAGGACCTTTCAGTGTCATACACATTACATGGCAGTTGGTGGTGACACGCTAATCTCTTCAACTTCAATGTTGTTTTAGACATTAGAGAAGAGATTAAAGAAATAAAGAAGAGGAAAAAATTTAAATTTGACTGTTGTGATTAGAAACTCTCAGTCTGTACAAGTGAAAAAAGTAATTTACAAAAGTAATTTAAAGGCCTGTGTTGTAATAGATGCAAGCTGAACTGTCAGGTGTAAAATATAGAGTAAGACTGGAAAGCTTGTTCACTGAAGTTTGTCATGCCTAATAATATGCTTGTAATCTGGACACATTTTGAGGATCAATACACTGTACTGTGTATACTTGTATTGTTCATTCCAGACCAAAATGTTATACTTTGTTAAAAATTGTTCAGATTAAAACGAAAGGTTCAGATTAAAACACATACATCTCAGTGTGGATAGAGTAGGCTATAAGCAAGACAATTAGATTAGCTACATTTGTCTATCCAATGCTGTGGAGGCTGGCATCTACAGGGGGACCCTATTAGCCTACATCAGCTTTAGCTAGGCTTTCAGGATTTTTATCTTATGCAATCATTTTGCTGCTTTCCACTTTTATGCCTTCTCAGATTATTTTTTATTTTTTCATTCTCCGCCTATTTAACTTGCTGTTTTCACGCACAGGGAATCTTGTGTGAGAACAAATCTGTGAATGGATTCCACATCTTTTGAAGTTTATTCTAAATAATCACTTCCTTCCACTCTCTTTAGATTACTTTTCAAGTGGGTGGGGAAGTCTAAACTAATAATATAATCTAATCTACCACATGCTAAAGAAATACCAGAAAAAAGCTTTTCATGATATATCCAACTGAAGATTTATGCTTATCAGAAGCCTAACTTTAGGATGAAGCAATTCAACCTATGGCCAAAAATTGCACAGTGGGTTCAGTTGTCAACACTCATCTCCTGTCATTGCTTTGCACTGAAAATTAGAGTACCTTTCTACTAGGGCAATGTCTGGCCCTCTGTTGTCAGAACCTTTTAAGGACATAATTTGAATGTTTAAAACCCAATTTCAGAGTAAAGCATTGTAATTATCTCTTCTTTCATTCTGTTTCTCTCTTATAGATGTGTTTTTTATATTTTTCTCATATTTTTCCAAGATATTGTGATTATTGTTTCTTAGGATAGTCATTGCTGGATTTTCTAGCCACTGCACTTAGGCATCATGTTCTCCCTTCTATCTTATCTTGACAGCTGCATTATGAGGGTCAGAATGTGCATGATAGCCTATTACAGGTAGGGTCTCATCTTGAGTTTTAGAATCAGAAATCTAAAACTTTTAGTACTTTAGAATATATAACAAAACTATGTATCAGCATTATATTCTAATTCTATTATAAAATTAAACAATATATTAGTAAAATTAAAAGTAAGTATAAATAAAGCTGTACTTAAAAATATACTATACAATGCACTAGGGTTGCAGAGTCAGACTGTGGGTCTGTGAGACTCATTAGAATGTTAAGAGCCGGAGTCTGATATTTTTTATCTGACTTTCTCTCATACTGTAATAAAATTATTTTTTGTTATGCTTTGTCTATTTATTTCAGCCTGCTACCCAAGCAAACACTAATAGGCTTTTCTTTGACTAATTATTATTATTATTATCATTGTTAAAAGCATTACTATTATTATTATTATTTACCTTTTGATATCTTGAAACAACTGCTATGAACAAAAATTAATGTGTTTTTGATATCTTTGGGCCACTTTAGTCAATTAAGCATAGCAAATATCTTACTAGATAAATATTTATTACTTTCAGTAATTAAAATTAGTAATGAAAGTTAATTATTTAGAATTATATTTTTTATTATGCCTATTAGTTTGTAGATTCTATCGCTTTTAGTTCATTTTTAATCCCTACTTATTCAAACTATTTTTAACAATAATTATCAAAATATTATATAAACATATTGAAGAAACTATAATTCACAATGGCTAGCAATATGCACTAATATATCATAAATAAATTATAAATTCATAAATTTATTAACTTATATATGACAATATTAGTGTTTTAGATGATGAAATATGTAGTTCTACATCATAGGCAATAATTTAATATTAATAAAGAGTATATAAAGAGTAACTATAAGAGTTGCTTAGGTAGGAAAAGAATTGAGTAGCCTAATAAAATATGAATAAACTTTAATCATAAAATATTACCAAGGACCATACAGGAATTGTGTCTTGTAATTAAGGAGTTGGTCTAGTCAAGCATCATTGTGGATCATGGCATTGTCATTAGCACTCTAACTTAGTCCTCTACACTTTAAATACAACTTCCCATTTTTAACTTAATAGTTTTAATATTATATATTTCTTTATTTTATTCATCATATTGAGTGTGGGGACTTCTTTTCATTTGAGATTATTGAAGCTTGGAAGCAAGTCTATGTAGCTCTATGATGCCATATTGTGAGGAAGCAGATCTGTAAAATGAGAAGTACTTGCAGACTTGCAGTAATGAAATATGCAAGGTTTTAGGGCAAAACATACATTTTGAATGAAACCTATTGCAGATACTTGTGTTTCAAACTGCTTTCAGAATGAAAAATAGATTACACTTGTTTCAAAGAGCAA
Organism: Orchestia grillus; assembly: GCA_014899125.1. NCBI lineage: Eukaryota > Metazoa > Arthropoda > Malacostraca > Amphipoda > Talitridae > Orchestia > Orchestia grillus. The sequence goes on from VOMN01018869.1 coordinate 19,988, forward strand.
CTAAGTGGCTGGGGTTTCAGCTATTCACCTGTTATGGTGGAAATTGGGTTGAGCTTTGAACTTAAAATTCAATTTGACTTCCACAAGTGAGGCGCTAATTCTTCTTTATGGTTATTGGAGCTTAGAAATCTAGTCCATGCAGCTCCATGCCC
>VOMN01018870.1:0-13604 GCA_014899125.1 Orchestia grillus
ACCCACCCAGCTAGCACAACCCACCCACCCAGCTAGCACAACACACCCACCCAGCCCCAGGTGGTGCAGGGTGAGGGCCAGCGACACCTTGGGCGTGGTGAAGGGCTCGGGGGAGTCCAGCTCGGGCCGCGGGTTCAGCTGCAGCCTCGCGCACAGGCTGAGCGGTGACAGCACTGCAATGGCAACGGGGAGAGTAATGGCAACGAGGCATCCAGTGGGATGTGCAATGGCAACGAGGCATCCAGTGGCAACGTGGCATCCAATGGCAATGTGTACTGCAATGGCAATGTGTATGGCAATGTGTACGGCAATGGTAATGTGTATGGGAATGGCAATGTGTACTGCAATGGCAATGTGTACTGCAATGGCAATGTGTATGGCAATGGCAATGTGTACTGCAATGGCAATGTGTACTGCAATGGCAATGTGCACTGCAATGATGGTAATATGGTATGCTATGGTTATATTCAATAGCAAACAGTTCCGAGAAAAAATAATGAAAACAATAGTAAGGCCACAACACTAGAAGGACAGGTGGATCAAAATGGCCCACTTTAAAACTAAGTTCAATAAAATTGATTTTACATGGCTTAGTGTTGCATTCTCATTCTAATTTATTTATTCAGTAAGAAAACATCAGTTATTCCGCGAAAAAACTATTTTTCAAATTTTGTTTTGGTCATTTGAACTGATGGCTTACATTGACCTATTCGTCCTTCTATTTTTAGCACTATACGAGTTTCTTAGCCCCTCACTCAGACAACAGCAAAAGACGCGTACCATCTGTCCCCTAGTGACGAAAAATACACTCGTGATAGCTGCAGCTATGAGGCTCAACAGGGACCGGTGATTTATTCACTCATCATCATCGTTGGTCGTGTCCCATACCACCCCCGCCCCCTCCTCGAACGCTCACGTACAGCTATGGCCCCCTAGGGGCACTCAGCATAGGTGGTGCTACTCATCAGGGCTGAGTCAACGGCAATCATTCACTACCACCCTCCCCTCACTCCTATCTCACTCCTATAACGACAATCANTAACGACAATCATTCACTACCATCCTCCCCTTACTCCTATCCCACTCCTCCATTCAGCCTAGCCTCCTCCACAAACAGGTTCATACCCAGAAACGCGCCTGTCACTCCATCTCCCCCAACAGGGTCATACTAATGCAACTGGCCATTGCTTTCTACTCGAAGAAACCCCACTGACAAATGAGTTTCAATGCCCACCCTATTGCTGACAGCTGCCTCTGATCACCACATAAGCTTTAATCACTTCTTCACAAACTTTTTAACCCCCTTCACAAATTTTTAGCCACAATCCACAACATCCAGACGCTCTACTTCATACTAACCGTAGCAAAGGTCGACTTCTGGAGCACCGCTTTCATCCGCAGCCTCTCCAGCGTGCGGTATCATCGCTTTCAGTCGCTCGCAGAGCGTCGCCTTAGGCAGGTGTGCGTCGCACAGCAGCGTCGCGTCCGGCTCCCAGTACACGCCAAGCCCTTCCAGCGACATCAGCTGAAATCGCACGTTAATGGGTATTATTTGCACAAATTAATCCCACCCATACAATGACAGTGGACGCACATAGAATGGACGAAGAAAAACGAGAGAATAGAAAACAAATGAAGAGAAAACGTGAACAGAAAAAACGTAAAATCGTTCAGTTGGGAGACAAACAAGCAAGATGGGCAAGTCAAATGATAGAAATCTTTACAGTAAATAATACACCTTGCTAAATTAAAGTTTATGATGCACGTGGGCAGGCATGATCTGTGTTAAAATACAACATTTAAAGAGCAACTTCCAAAAACTTGGTCAAAAGGACTTTCATTCTAGCAAACCGAGCTTAGATATTAGCCAGCTAATAAAGGTCTGCTTCCAAAGCAGGCAATACAATGGCATGCAAATTGGTAGTAGTGAAATGCATCACAAAGAAAAGCAACATTATCAGTACTATTATATGAGGGTTTTAGCCATCACGGGCACATCGTATGCCATTCTAATGGTGAGACTCAATTTTAGTTCAAAGTCCACTTTCAGTTTACGAGTACAGTATATCTTTCAAGCAGTTAAAGCTATGAGAAGAACTTGAAAATCCCATCGATCTCGTGAGGGTCCCCGAGATGCGCTGAAAGACAAGCCCCTTCAGCGCATTTCCCTGAAGGGATGCAAGGCGAAAATACGCTTCCCATTCACATAATGTAAGTATACAATAATTACTACACTTCCGAGTCAGATACTGTGAGTATACATCAAATTACTACACTTCCCATTCAAATATTGTGAGTATACAATCAATTACTACACTTCCAAATCAAATACGGTGAGAATAGAATCAATTACTTATTTATCACTGACAGTCTTCTATATTCTGATACTATATAGAATAAAGTAGAAAAGTACTAAGATTGTTACACAATGTCACACACAGATTTATCACTGACAGTCTTCCATATTCTGATACTATATAGAATAAAGTAGTAAAAGTACTAAGATTGTCACACAATGTCACACAGAGCGCCCACACACCTTGTACACAAGCCTGTCGTTGTCCAGACACGGCGTGTAGTCCTTGTCTGTGCTCACAACAGACAGGCTTGCCAGGGTCACCCCAAAAGAGAACGGATGCTCTGGAGTGCTAACGCTGTCCTCGTACCTGTGGCAGAAACCAGATTTACAAGAAGGGAAATAATGCATAACATTGGGGAGAACTTGTGACGAGTACGCCTGGGATAAGTCTATTAATATTTTAGTGAAACGCCAAGGATATTACAAAATTATGATAGTGTAACAAACTTGCCACAAAGATGAGATAATTTATCTTGCATTACGTTACAATGGCACGACTTACACGCCAGAAAATAGGTATAAAATCTAGGAATGCCTGCCATGGATATACCTCAGATAGAATGCTAATGTTTGAGTGAAACCTGAACATTGCCACAAAAAAATGAAGTTGTAAATTGCATGAGGACAGTCAATAATGAAAAATGCGATATTTTTACTTAATGGGGAGCGACTGTTTCAAAAGATTTATATGTTTCAATACACCTTCCCGAAACATGAAAACATGCCAGAAAAAAGCATTGGATGAGGTGCATCAGAGAAACAAGCTTTGTAACAATAATATCAAACACCAAACTGACCCTGCCACACATGAATAATTTAATTTAGTCAGACAAACCATGCCAGTGCATTTGCTCTATATTATTACTTCACAAGTGGGGAACCACACTAGTTACACTGAGAATATAATCTGAGAAAACAAAAAGCCCACTTGACGTTAACTATATTACGAAACTTCACACATTTAGGATGCATACAACTGATTATTGCTCACACTACAAGTTTAAATACTGCCAGAAAGTGCTATTTGGGACACCCCGGGTGATTTGCGACGATCACCCACACTGCACTGGGAGGACTGAAGTGCCCAAAGCATTGACAGAGAAAAACTAAAGCCAACTTGACAAGGACTGTATTTTGGAAGAACTTCACGTGCAGACGAGCCACAGAACTGACTACTACTCACACTACAAGAAAAATTGCAGAGAGAAACTAGAGCCCACCTGACATGGACATCCTTGATGGTCACTTGAATGTTCCTGACGATCTGAGCAACGAGCTTCTCGATGTAGCCATCGTCAGCAGCAGTGGCAGCCGCAGGTCCTGCTCCATTCTGGGCAGCAGCACGAGCCTTCTCCTGAGCCTGTGCTATTTTCTCCAGCATCGCCATCTTTGTCTGCAAGATAACTTCAAGATTAGACCACAGACACTAGTCTCTTAAATATACCAAAGTTTATATTGGAGTGAAGCTGATGCATTCGAGTCTATCAAAATTAATTTTCTCTTAATAAGTTTTCCTGTGGTAGTGCTATTTTTCCAGCTGATGCACAAGCACCATGCCAATTTGTCATTGATAATAGTAATTGATTGATAATTGTAAGGATTTTGAAAACCCCTATAGCATTGTGTCACCAATTGTATTTAATGACAGAATTCAATAATCAATACCCAAGGCTAAGCCAATCCATATTTACGCACCATGGTCGAGTTCAAAATTTCAGGTTGTGACCTTTCTTATGAAAAATTTTTCCTATGACCCACCAAAATTGAGCCCAGCACTTTCGGATTCAAACACGTAACCTCCTAAATGAGAGGCAATTGCTGTACCACTGAGCCACGATGCTAATACCAGCACATTTACACAAGCAGCACGGTATGATTTGACTGTCTTCTGTGTCCCACTATTAGAGAAATCTGCATCCCTGGCTCCACACACTGAGCAGCAGTCCCTACCTCTTTTATACAAAAAAATACAAATTTTCAGAAGCTGCACAGTCTTGGCTGTAATGTGAATTCTCTTAGTTCTCTGTGCATCCTATTTGTCTAGCATAGTCGTCATTGCCTAAATCCAGAGCCTTCTTGTTGCCACAAATATTCCACAAAAACTCTTTTCAAAAGATCATATTTCAGTCTCATTGGCAGAGCTGCCAGCTCTTAATTCTGCCGAGTTAAGAGTTTGCAAAGAAGCTGTAAGGAAATATGGAAGATAAACTAAAAATTACACACACAAATGATGCAAAACCAAACTTCCTAAATATTTTTCTCAGAGAAATACCTATGCATTCTACAGTGACAGTAGAGATTGCACCCCCTTTTAGATCTAAAAAATGAAACAACAAAGATTCATAAGATCCAAATTATGATGGTCGAAGTACAGCCAATATTCAATTTTTGTATAGTTACCAACTTTTTCAAGAATTTGAATACAGTAGAAAAGTACTAAGATTGTCATGGAAACAACAATGTGGACTCTAATGCTATAATGGACTTACAAAGAGTTATCATGCTGTGAGTCTAGAACATGTGTGCCTCTAACCTGGTGAAGCAGCTTCTCCTCCTTGTCCTTGTCATAGGTGATAGAGGTGTTGGGGGCCACCAGAAGCACCACCCCAGATACGTGGGCCTCCCACACACCCGCAAACAAGTTGTTCCATGGGATCACCAGCCTCAGGTTGTCTAGATGTAGTAGGTATACACATGTGGTAAAAACTACATCTGAATGTTTATAAACAAACAGAATGCAATGGACATGTGAAATAACTGTTCTATGAGACTTTCACTTAAAAATTATCATTTGACCAACATGTCTGGAGTAACATAGTTAAAATTGAAGATCAAATGGGTAGAGAAACACTGAAAATGGAAAAAAAAACTACCTGATGTCAATATCTATGTCAGAAACGAATAAAAAAATACATAGAAATTGAAACATAACATAGACCTATACTAAATTTCTATGATATTGGGCTGCTATTTTAAGTAACGAGTTTTGTAAATAAGAAGCAGATGTACACATGAATAGCAGTACATTTATGAGTAATGCAAGCAATATTTACATAATGAATCTAAATCTCAATAACTAAATTTCCCTGCTAGCAAGAATAATTTTGATTTTCTCTATCTACATATAATTATGAGTATCATGCAGAAGTCAAGATCAAACCACCAACAACTAGTGGGTAAAAAGTGCAGGAGTGGATACAAAGGGCAATGTCTATTGATGTGGTAAGCAGAGAACAAGCTGCCTAAACAAAATGTTTTCATTATGAGATTTCAGCACCATGATCATAGTACTCAAGTTGAACCCACAGGAACAAAATTCTATTATAGCTGAAAAGCCTGCAAGTTTTCATAATAGCACCCTAAATCACATCCAACAACAAGCATTTCAACCTTTTTGTTGTGTGGGGCTAATCAAAAGTGCTCTCAAGTGACTAGAGACTGAGGAAATCAACCACAGAAATGCTGAGTGTTCCAATGACTGAGAAAACCAGCCCTATGCAGCAAGAGAGTTGAAACAAGGCATATTGGGAAAAAAATTTTGAGCTCATTCTTTTTCCTATCCTATACAGATAGCTATCATTGCCAGCGGAGGCTCTACTACCAGGACACGCACCCAGATGTCCATACAGAGGCCGGATAGGCAGTTGCAGCTCCTCAAGGGCACTTTGCTTGATGTCCAGGTTGTTCAGTTCAGCCTTGCCTGCACACACATGTTACAATGACTGTAAGAAAGCAACGCTCACTTCAAGAATACACTTCAATGTCAAAAAAGTAGAAGGCTGGTGATCATATAGTGAATCAGTAAATTTTTATTTTTCAAAGATTTAAAGAAACCTGGATATTTCACAAGTAATTAAGAAAACATTATAACTGATACACATGGTTAAATATTTTACAACAATCTCTTACTTTGTAATTAGAGAATCATACTTTACAAACTCACATATATATACTCATATATTCATACATACTTTACAAAATCACATATACTCATACATTCATACATACCTCAAATTTTTCTTTTAAACTCCAAGATAAAATCAACAAACACACAAGATTGTCAATCTATTACAAAAAAAAACAATCTGTTCAAGACATTTTAAACATACAAGACCTGAGCTTCACTTCTCACACAGCACAGCACACTCTCAGCTTCACAGCATTTTGAGTCACTACATAAATTAGGCTCACACCTAAACACATAGCTTTGCCTTTGAATCCAACTAAAACAAATAAAATTTTAGATAGAAAAATAATGCAGTCTACAGTGACTGCCCAGTGTTTACTATATTTTTCATAAAAAATAGAGGCATAAAGATACATACAATTCAAATTTTGAAATAGTGATGATAAAAATACAGTCAAATCTTGGTTTCTGTATGCCCCCTTTTCCTATAATTTAGATTTGAATTTTGTTACTATTAACACTAAAAAAGTATGTTTACATAATTTTGTTAGAAAAATATTTTTTCTATTTTTGTTAATTTGATCTCAGTTCACCTTTTCAAAATGAAAATATGACAACTAAGATTTCAGTTTAGGCGAGTCAGTTTTGCAAGTATCTTAAGAAAAAAAAGAATCTTCACTGTTGATGCACATGTAGTAATCGTAGCTATTAATTGTATTAAGTAATTGTAGCAACTGTACCTACTACTTGACTCTCAGTTATATCGCACAAGAGATATAAAATATAAATTTCAAGCAACAACACAATCTTGTAGCCAAAATAAAGACATTTGTTAGACCTTGCAGTCCTGTATCTAAAACTTTTGCCTATTACTCAAACTGAAATTTAATTTTTATTTGTCCCATTATATGATATAATGAACATATTAACTGTAGTGAGACACACTAATAATCATGCCATTATATAAATGACATATACAGTATGTTGAACAAATGATACCACAGAGTAGGGCTATTTGGAGCACTTTTAGAAGTTTTGTATAAAATTCTTGCTAATTATGATTTTTGCATTTTGTAGGAATTTGTGATGGCTACAAAATGGTACATGAAAATTCTAGCTCTTAACTGTAGTTTGCCATGAAAAAAATCAGTATCCCAAATTACCCAGTAATTAGGAAAATTCATGACACTAACCAAAAAAAATTTAAAACGAAGCTTCAAATTTATTTTATGGATAATTTCTTCTGATTTTGTAGGTGACCATAGTGATAGACCAAATAGTCTACCCACTCACCTTCCAGGATGCAGACAGAAAATTGCTTCACACACTTCTCAATTTTGATGAGAAAGTCAATAACCTTTTATTTTTAAGTTCATTTTGTTGAGAGGCCATCCTCAAACAGCAATGACAGCTAGATTTTTAGCAATGACCCTCTCTTCACAAAGAGAGAGTCATTGCCATTGCTCTGTTCATTGTAAGATTTCAAGAAATGAGCCCATAAATCCCTAGAAATGACTACCAACTATTAATTGCAGGCCTATTTGTTCCCAATGAGTAAGTAACATCCTTTTTATTCATTTGGCACAAAAATTACAACCCCTTAACTACAGCTTAATTGCTAAAATTACATCGTTGTTGGATAACCCATCTTCATGAACATTGGAGACTCTGCAAAAGGTACATTTTGTGTAATATTGCAATGCAGATAAGGAGGGGGACCCAGAAAGAACTGGATGAGATTTGCTGTGTGCCTCATTCTCATAGTTAGGGCTTCTTTCAAGATGGTTGTTAAGTAACCCCTCTTGAGTCAGTATATCAAGCATCATTCCTTGAGACTGTTGTAGCAAGCCCCTGAGACAATTTTTTGATCTCAGGGTATTTTAAATGCCATGTTCAAAAGGTGTCTGGCTTTAAAATTATATTTTTTGCTTGATTAAAGTGTGTTGGACATGCTGATATATTGTCTACAGCACATGAAGAACATACCTTGAAAAGACCTGTAGTATATGAGCAGTATTTGAAATTCAAATGGGGCTATAATTTGATCAAAGACATTAAACACTCAAGCCAGTCTTTTCTACTCAAAACTGATAAAAAATGTGAAAAAATTACACACTTTTATCTGAAGATAGGAGTGGTATTGATGAGCAGGTTGAACTATATTTTTTTATGGAGCTCAATATAATACACTTTAGAAAAGATTTGCACATGAGACAAATCATAGCAAAGTTCATCTCCCCCTTGTTGACTCCTGATCAAGAGATGGCTCATGATTGTGCAAGGACCCATAAATACTAATCACATGAAATGGGAATAAGCAGTTAATATTTAATTGACTTCGCCACCTGCATAGAGCATCCTATTCTTCTCACAGCCTTCATTTTGGTGCCATAAGTGTCAATGAATAGAACTTTTTTAGAGTGGCAGAAACATATTTTCAAACAGTTTCAAAGCACAGAAAAAGTTACATACTAAATGATAATCAAAACTCATCTTTGCAAGCTCCAATTATTTCTCTGAGTTATGTAACAACAAGTCAGGTTGTATTACATTAAGTCAAGTTACTTTTGGGAAGGATTGGTTACATTACATGTTGATTTAGTTAATTTCACATAATGTAACATACACTAATGGTAGTCAGAACTTGTAAGAATGTGGTCCTAATTTCTACAAAGACTATGTCAATATGTTGGACTGGTATGGAAACAAAATTTCTTTCTATATAACTTCTTTTTTGCTTTAAAAAATGTTGCAAAATTAGATTTCCAGCACTGAGAAAAATTTTTATTCAATGAGACTAAAATAAAAACTGTAATATGAATAAAACTTTCCTTGCTGTAGGTTCCAATATAGCATATATTAAACATATATTTTAGTCCTTTTACAGACAATTTTAAATGTTTTACCAAATCAATTTCAATACTTGCTAGCTATTGTGCTACATAGATGACAAGAATATTTAATATTACTGATCAATTACAAGATTTGCAAACTTTTATATACTTTTGCACTTCAGTCCCTATTATGCAGCATAAGATGATCATTCCAAATCACCCTGGCTATTTCAAGTTGCCCTGCATTACAGTCAGTATGACCAAAAGGCATATATAATTTAGTAAAACAACTGATGCATTATTAATATGTATAACATTTATAAAAAGTAAGAACAGGGTCATATTTTGCATTTTATTTCATACAAGTATACTGAACTGTGAAAATTAACTTGCCTTGCATAAATTATGCATCTTAAAGCTATAAAACATGCATAAGAAACTCAAAAATTAAAAGCATAATAGTTAAATAATGAAAATACTACACACTTACCACTCCATAAGCTGAGCTTCAGGTTAGAACCATCCAAGTTTTCAATGTAAGTCCCCAAGACTTTATTGAGGAGATTACAAATCAGTTTATCCAACATTTTTTACTTATTTTCTAATCAGTTTTATGATGAGGGATAAAGGCAATGGCCTTTACTTTTTAAATAAGAAGCTTCCCTTACTGCACTGACTATATTGACAGTTCCTTGATGAATATATTCTTCACTTCCTTTCTCTGGAAAACAGATTAAATATTAATTGCTATTCAAAAATATATTTTCAGTTTTAGAAAATATAATAACATTAGATACCTTTGCAATAAAAATTGGCTAAGATTTATACATAATTAAATACAACTTTCTACTCTTCCTCAACTCAACACTTAAGGTAGCATAGGATACATGTAAATTTTCTCTTCCAAACATAATAGAAATAGACTACCCTTTGATTGAAAATGTAGATGCTTTTGCATTCTTATTTTTTCCTTTTTACAACAAAAACACAAAACAAGTAATTAAAAACAAATAAATATCAAATCAATTTTATTAAAAGAAGAGACAAGTGACTCAACATCTGGAAAACATTGACACATGTCATGAGGGCAAGATTACAGTGCCCAATTAACAGAAACTAAAATTCCAATTTGATATGTGAGCCAACAACAGCTGGTGCCTTCACTACAACTGATTAATTCCCTCAAGTAATCATTTTCTACAAACAGGTTGGCCTCGTTACACTTATTGCCTTTGAGCCTGACAGTAACGTTATACAGCAACAGTGCCAGGAGGAGTAACTTGATCCGACACCTAAGCATGACGCAACCAAAGAAAATTACGGGCGAATAGATCACAATCAGCCAAATTACGGATTCATTAAAGTAGAAAATCCCCAGTGCAAATTCCAAGGTATGAGAAAAAAATTGATTTGAAAACCAGGAAATTACACAGCCGCACTAAATACTACAAAGAAAATTTCGCAACATAAAGTCGTATAATCCGGCGCCACATCGTCACATGCAATGATTTTTTGACTCCTCCCCTCATTACACTCCGTCATAACAAAAACTCCGTTCCGCAAATGAAGCGCTGAGTATTTCGGTTGACAGCTGTTCTCTGACATGGTAGAAAATTAGGCAATTCATCCTTTAATAAAATTTTCAATTTCTTTCAGACTTTACAATGAATTTTGGAGTAAAGTTATTCTGAAAAGACATTTTCATTGTTAGGGCATTTTTCAAAAATCTCTTAAAACTGTTTTTTTTTAAAGAACCTTTATTAATTCCAACACGTTTTACCGTTGGGTTTTCAATGCCTTACAGCTACTGGCGTGGTGAGGGATGTGAGGAATGTGTGGTTTAAACTTCCTTTTCCAAGGGAAGTACTCCCTGCTATTGTGAAAATGCCTTCGACTGAGCCGAGATTTGAACCAGGGTCCTCTCGGTTACGAGGCCAGCACGCTAGCAGTACGCCATGGAGCCCACAAAATAAAATTTTTTCGCTATAGTGCAGCAAAAAACAGCAAATTTTTATCCCACTCAGTATGTTGATTCTAACTTTGCACATGGAAACTACCAGTAGGTTTCTCTATCAGTTGCGAGAAGTTTGAACGATTGACGAGAAGCTTTCTTGCCCCTAACCGAAGATTTGCTAGAATCCTCCGTTTTAATAGCTCATAAAATATGAACTTCAGTATGGCATCATCTGTGGGCTCCATGGTGCAGTGGTGAACGTGATGGCTTCACAGCCGANGCAATGTTTCTCAAACTATTGAGATGTTTTGCGTGCCTGTCTCTTTGATTTTTAATTGGATCCGTAACACTTTACAGATCCGGCCAAATCGCAGCTTTTGGACTCACACTTAAGTGCGGTATAACAACAGCTGAGGAATAATGCCTTTGACAATAGAATTTGGTGACCACTTCCACGTTTCCTGAAGCATTTTTTCGATTCCCCATGATTCCAGGTTAAGAACTACTGATAGATGATACAACGTTAACATGGATATAGCACCAGCTGTTGCCATTAACTTTACCAAACAGCAGAGGGAAACGGCCTCATTCAACAGCTCGCGGATCTGCAAAGGCACACCATGAACACAAAGCGGCGTGACGACCGAAACATCTCAAGTATCTAATTAAGTAAATAAAACACTGGATAATCCGTTTACAATTTAGTTATATGATGAAAAAAACTCAAATGCTAAGGGTACAAATATTTACTTGAATGCAAAATGTTAGTCTCAAAAAGGCATATCAGAAATGATGAAACTGGACCACACGAAGGTTGTTAGTAGGATATGAAGTACAGAGCAGAAAAAGCCGAAATCTCAAATTGCATTGCTGTAACACCGCCACAAACAATACATTTCCTTCAATTCCAATGCGGATACCGAATTTAAAATACGCCTTAAAGAAAGAAGTACTCATTAACATCAAGCAAAAACATCAACAATTAACGAAACATCAAAATTGTACGTGCACTGATGAACGAAATGGTAACATTTGGATGGCGCAAAATAAATTGTTAAAAATAATTCACTTTAAATCCCCCACGAGAAAACAATAGCAAAACAACGAGTATCATGGTTTCCACTCATCTGAACTTTGAATGGACTCAGAGAAAATTCATATGGCCAGTGACAAACGCCAGCTTAACATAAGAATGATTGGGAGTCTCGAACACCTGAACTTTCTTATAGCGCAAAACCTGTTGACTTTCTAACAGTCCAGTATTGAAGTCAACTATTGATCCCTCCACGGAAGATAGGGTGCAAGAACAACAGGCGCACAAGCATAGCTTACTTTAAACTCAAGATAAACTGTAAATCTCTTAACCAGGGTAAAATCCCTCAAAAATGCAGAATAACAATGGTATGGGCGGTACGTAGCACAGGAATAAGTGCATATTTCAAACGACGGTACCGATTGTCATCTTGGTACCATGTTAGAATGGATGCGTCTCGTTTGATAAAAATCATGTCACTGTGTTGAATAGCGTAAACATGAAAATACTTTCTATAAGCATTTTTACATAGAGTCAGCACACTTTTATACCTGTGATTGAATGGACTTTTATTGACACTCCAGCAAAACGTGACCCCCGTGATGAGCGAACACGGCTAATGTTTCCTACCCTCAAACCTTCGTCACATTTTGAAAATATAATTCAAAAACTGGCGCAAAAAACGCCAAAGTATGTCACTCGCTTCAAGCATCTCCAACGGTGACACAACTTGGACCGAAGACACTTACCGAGTGAGCTGCCAGACGACGCACAGGTGCGTCATGTGGAACTTTGATACTTTCAGCTCAACTGTTGTTCAGTTATGCATAATTGCGATTACAAGCTCTTGTCCCTGACACATACACGTGCGTCTTCGTTCATTATGTATGGGCTACAATACCTTCTACTTTGTAGAACCAGTACGGTAAGAAAAATTTTAATGTAAAAGATAATTAACAAAAATAATTACGATGGCATGGAACAACGAAACTTACTTTCACGGGGGCAGCAAATATGTCCAAACCATAAATTGATAACAAAAACAACATGAAATCAAAACCAGTACATGAATTTCCAGTCAAAGGCCATCGTACAGACTTTCGCAAAACAACGGAGTGTTTCCCTTGGAAAAGGAAGCTTAAATCTCACATTCCTCACACATCTCACCGTTAAGTATCTAAAAAACTTTGAAAATCCAACAGTGTACTAGATGTCAACTGTGTTAGAATCAATAAATTCTTATCTTAATAGATCAAGACACACATGTCGCAACAATACCAAAATGAGAGCTCATTTAGGTGTCGGACTACCAGAAGTAGAGGATGGTTTTGACGGCCATGAAGACGTTGATGAGCTGAGCCACGCCAAAGGCGATCGCCCTGTGCGGTTGGTAGCTGTTCAGGTAGAAAATTGTGTGCAGAATTCGGGCGGCTGTGAAGCCGTAGAGGCAAACTTTCGCCGTGAAGATGGCAGGCTCTGTGGAAGGGTGGAAGGGTTGAGAGGGGAGCGTGTGGCGA
>VOMN01018872.1:0-16513 GCA_014899125.1 Orchestia grillus
ACTGCCTAGAAATACAGGGTATATAATAAGTTCATAACATAAGAATATTCGAATATTTTGTACCGCAAGCAGTTTTCCACTGTGAGAGTACTGCAATCAAATAAAACTAACACACAGCAAGTTAGACTCTGGAGATACACTGTTTGTGTGCCGAAAGCTACCGGGCTTCTAGGGTCACCTGTGTAGACAGAGGTGAGGAAGCGCCAGCAAACTGTACGCGCTCCGTTAAACCTAATTATATTTCAGAAGTTTAAAGCATCCAATTGGGGATCTAGAATGCTGGGATTAGCGAATTGAGATTTCTGAACACGCGCGCTTGAGTCCAGAAATCTCTTGAGTCGCCAACTGGTAATCTAAGTTGGCGGGCGCATATCTCGAAGTCTTTTGTTGTGGACAACCCTGGTTATGAGGGACAACAATCGTGGTTATGAGGGACAACAATCGTGGTTATGAGGGACAACAATCGTGGTTATTCGAGACAATCGTGGTTATTCGAGACAATCGTGGTTATTCGGGACAATCGTGGTTATTCGGGACAATCGTGGTTATTCGCGACAATCGTGGTTATTCGGGACAATCGTGGTTATTCGAGACAATCGTGGTTATTCGAGACAATCGGGGTTATTCGAGACAATCGGGGTTATTCGAGACAACCCCGGTGGTTCAGCTTTCTGTGCTCACTTGCTATTGGCCTTGTCTTTAATTAATTCCTCCTAAGTTAGCTTCTGTGCAGCAAACCGAGAAAATTGTACAATATAGATAATTATAATTCTGGAAGATTATACAGGATATGCTGTAATCCCTCGTTATCTTGCGCTCGTGTGTTAGGGTGCAGGTCGCTCGGGAAGTTCTCTAAAGTTGTTATTGTTTTCTGGCGGTAGTGCCGGGCTTGGCGTCCCTACTGAAGCTATAGTAACAACAGTTACCATTGTTACACACATTCGTTACAATAGTTACCATTGTTACACACATTCGTAACAATAGTTTGGTCTTGTTCCTACTTTGAAACTATCATCTCGCATTTCCTTTCCAAGTAGGCTATGTCAAATTAGAAAATAGTATGAATACTGGATCATTGTTCCCGTGGTCAGATTGATTCAATGAATTTTCAAATTTGATTTTTTTAAGTTTAATTCGAGTAATAAATATAACTGTATAATATATGAGGGAAGTTTCGTAGAATAAGGGTCATTCTTTTCTGTTTTGTAATAAAAGCTGTTATTTACCTATGTAGGGTAACTACGATATCGCTTAAGGGAATAAGTATTGCGACTGCGGGGCACAGGCCTGTCATTGTGGGCGAGAGGCTGGTGTAATGAGCAGCGTTACCGGCCCCGGCCTGCCCCATGCTGGGACTCCTTAGTCTCCTGCCCTAAAGCCCACCGACTGGACACTAATGATGACCAGATCCCGTTTAATTGGACAACCAAATGAGATTGAAGCAGAGTGGCCTCTCTTCGTCCCGTAATGGCCTCTGTATTGCTCTCATTATTGTTGTTATAGTGCTTATGTTGTTATAGTGCTTATGTTGTTATAGTGCTTATGTTGTTATAGTGCTTATGTTGTTATAGTGCTTATGTTGTTATAGTGCTTATGTTGTTATAGTGCTTATGTTGTTATAGTGCTTATGTTGTTATAGTGCTTATGTTGTTATAGTGCTTATGTTGTTATAGTGCTTATGTTGTTATAGTGCTTATGTTGTTATAGTGCTTATGTTGTTATAGTGCTGATGTTGTTATAGTGCTGATGTTGTTATAGTGCTGATGTTGTTATAGTGCGTATGTTGTTATAGTGCGTATGTTGTTATAGTGCTTTTGCTGTTATAGTGCTTTTGCTGTTATAGTGCTTTTGCTGTTATAGGGGTTTTGCTGTTATAGGGGTTTTGCTGTTATAAGGGTTTTGCTGTTATAGTGCTTTTGCTTTTATTTGTGTTGTTTTTGCTGGGGTTGGTGTGCCGTTATCGTCATTTATGTTGTTTCTCTGAATCATTGCGAATGTATTTGGTGCAGGACCGCCCCATCGGGGGTCTACAGCTTTGTAGCCCTTCGGCTCACGCGGAAAGTTCAGCTTAGGTTCTTGCTCGCGGTAGGAGTGAGCTCCTACTCTCGTAGCAGCCTAAATCAAAGTGCAAGATCCACTTCCAGAGTACCGTCGTAGTGCTGTACTGCCCCTGATCTTTGCACTTCTGAGTTGACTTCAGAGCTCCAATATCACCTAACATCGCGGCACTTCTTGACGTTGACTTCAGCGCGGGCCATATTTGCGAGTTCAAAAATTTATATTCCAGTGTACTGGACCGGTGGAGGTATTCGATGGTACCAGTGTTGTGAGAGTGCCGCACGAGATGTCTCAGCGTTATGAGAGGGCCACATGACGTCCCAGCGTTGTGAAAGGGCCACATGACGTCCCAGCGTTGTGAGAGGGCCACATGACGTCCCAGCGTTGTGAGAGGGCCACATGACGTCCCAACGTTGTGAGAGGGCCACATGACGTCCCAACGTTGTGAGAATACCAAGTGAGGCGTCCCAGCGTTGTGAGAGTGCCAAGTGAGGTGTCTTAGCGTTGTGAGAATACCAAGTGAGGCGTCTCAGCGTTATGAGAGTGCCAAGTGAGGCGTCCCATCGTTGTTAGAATGCCAAGTGAGCGCGTCCCAGCGATGTGAGAGTGCTAAGGGAGGCGTCTCAGCGTTGCGAGAGTGCCAAGTGAGCGCGTCCCAGCGATGTGAGAGTGCTAAGTGAGGCGTCTCAGCGTTGCGAGAGTGCCAAGTGAGGCGTCCCAGCGTTGTGAACGTGCTACATGAGGCGTCCCAGCGTTGTGAGAGTGCCAAGTGAGGCGTCCCAGCGTTGTGAGAGGGCCACACGAGGCGTCCCAGCGTTGTGAGAGGGCCACATGAGGCGTCCCAGCGTTGTGAGAGGGCCACATGAGGTGTCCCAGCGTTGTGAGAGGGCCACATGAAGCAACGCAGCGTTGTGAAGATGTCATATAAGTCACCTCAGCCCCATGAGGTTTCCCAGCCACATAAGGCGCTCACGTGGTACAATGGAGAGAAGTCTGCCGAGGTATCGTGGGATTCTCCTTCTTTTGATTCTTCTTGCAATCCTCTTTGCCTGGACGGCAATTGGATGAGCGTTGCCGTGGCTTCAGACCAGCGCCATTCTTCGACATCATTTGATTATTGACTCTATTGGGTCGTGAGGCCGAGATGCGGGTATTTGCGGCCGTAAGATTTATTCATTGGCAGCGAATATTGCTGAGAGCCGAGACCGACCATTCGTTGACGGCTGTCAGACCCGCACCTGCCCTGGCATGCATGGACTCGGAGGCCTGAGGACGTGGCGCCATCCCCGCTCGCACTCCGTACCGTATCTGATCTGACTTGTGACTTTCTCAACTCGAGGGGTGAGCTTTACCCTGGAAGGGTCTGCTCTAGGAACTGGGTGACGCTCTCTTTACTTCTTCGGGAGCGTTGATTCGTAGGGACTGAGCGGTGTTAGTTGCGAGTTGTGTGGTGCTGGTGGCCCTCAATCTGAAATACGTACCTTCGATCGAAATACTTTTTTTTAGAAATGACTTGGGTCTGTTTTTTGCAATGCTGCCTGCGTTTCATCCATGAAGTTGGACCGGTCGACCGAACGTGCCGCCGCCAAACAGATCTATCCATCGTTGCTTTGTTTGAGCCTGCCGGCCGCCGTCCTGAGCTCCAGATTAATCTTCCATAGGTCTCCTGCCTCACTCTTTCCTTGCGCAGGAATGAAGCAATCGTATGTGTCTGTATGGTCCCTCTACTTCCCAGGTCCCAGCACGCAACATTCCCAGGTGTCTGCTGNCAGCGAGTCCCAGTCGCTAGTGTCTGCTGGGTCTCTACTTCCAGGTCTCAGCGTGCCCCAATCGCTAGTGTCTGCTGGGTCCCTGGGCTCGAAGTTCCAAATGAACACAGTCATCCCCCGCATAGAGCGGTAAATTGGTTCAAGCAAACAACCGCTTCATCTTCTTATTTGCTCCTTGTAATACGCTCTGTTCGCTTCTTCTAGTGCTAATATTTTCCGTGCTCTTGATGCTCGGCCAAGTTGATCTCACTTTGTGTGGGGTATGATATTTATTTTATAGATATTCATATTCACTTCTTATGTTTATATTTAGCTGTTGTTTGCTGTCACCGATTTAGCTGAAAATGCGGGGAATAACTGTACAGATATCGTTAGATTAGTATCAATCGAAGTCATCCAACTGATTTTCGTGTCAATATAAGCACAGAACTGAGAGAGAATGTGACGATGCTGATTTGGTATCCGCAGTACCAGGGCGACAAGAAGACAAACAAATTAATTTACGAGGAGAATGAGAGAGCGAGAATGACCCTGATCGCAGAACATTTTCGGTGTATCATTTTCTTGGTCTCCTGCCCAAACTTTTCCTAGAGAGAGAGGCATGCCGGGGCGAGGGACCTCATCTCGGCAGGGCCAGAAATTTCCCGGTCCTCTCGTCATTTATATTGGCTGGCCTCCAGGGTACTGCTGCTCCCCTGGGTACACTGGCATACTTCTCTGGATCTCTTCGCTGGACTTGTTATGGTGCACGTGTCCTGGGTTTGGTCACATGGTACGTGCATTTTGGATTGTGTTTACATCTGGGGACAGTGGGAGTTGTGGGTGTCGCTCGTTTTATTTTCCGGTCACGTCAAAACCGAAACGACACACTCGAAGGATCCAACTCTCACTACATCGTCCTAATGCTCTGTGCATAGAAAAACCCTCTCATTCAAATGACGACACATCCAGCATCTTGATCTGTGCAAGATTACTGAATTATCATTATTGTTCATTGAATTACAATACAATCTCGTGCGCATTAGATGACGTTGCGATTACTTGATACTATTTTCGAGACTCCTATGGTGCCAGTAACCTCTTCGTTTCTTCGTCTCAGGCATGCTGTACTTTGCTCATCGAAATAGTTGGAGGTACATAGCATAATTTCTGCAACGCCTTTGTACTTCTTCTACCCATCTCCAGCAGGGCCTGGACGAGATGGTAGACGCTGTAATTTTAGGTACGTGTACGCATTTCCCGCGTGGCTGCACAGTAAAGATTGAAGGCGGATTTTGCAAAGTGCTTCTCACTATTTCAGGCGAAATTTCTCATATTTGAAGCGTTCGCCTCTTGCTTTACATCGTTTGGCAGTAGTACATATAACTCTTACCGTTCTGACTCAATATCTCGCGTTAAACTAATCTTTTTTAAAGGTTTTTCATAGGTTTTGCGTATTAGAGTGTATGATTGAATGAAAACATGAATGGGATAGCTGTATCAAGTGCTTTAACACTTTGCCTCCGGAGCAGGTCATGTATGGTACACGCGATCATCTAACCTAACGTAACCAAAGCACTGACATATAGGAATACAAATTTTCGAATT
Organism: Orchestia grillus; assembly: GCA_014899125.1. Taxonomy (NCBI): domain Eukaryota; kingdom Metazoa; phylum Arthropoda; class Malacostraca; order Amphipoda; family Talitridae; genus Orchestia; species Orchestia grillus. The sequence continues at coordinate 5,415 of VOMN01018872.1, forward strand.
TTCGTCAAATTTGTGTTCATCAATCGAATAAGCTAGTTCTGATAAGAAGAAAAATTAATAGAGTAACCAAATTTGTGAAACCAAAGTCTTTCATTTTTAAATTCGAAACAGATATTTGTCGGCATGTAATTTTACCTGCGTGGAGAATCGTAGTCAAAGTGTTAAATTCGTTACCAGATATTGAGAGGACCATTCAAGCTTGGTAGGCAGTAGGATAAAGTTAAATAGCTTTATCTATCTTATGTTATGGGGACTGGAGAGCACTGTTACGTTATCTTAGCTATAGATAGGCCTTCGTGACTTATATCTATCGTGCCCACTTGGTTTCTTTCAATTTTCATACCTCCTTCACTTATTATTATATGTCTTTTTTCCTCATCCTTCTTTAATCTACTGTTCTACGCGCAGGGAATCCTGTGTGAAAACTCACCTGTGCACCTGTGTGTAGATTCCACGTCCCTTACAGCTTGCCCTGCGCCGTGTCTGGCTTGCCCTGCGCCGTGTCTGGTCTGTCGCACCCCAGTTGCCTTCACTAGGCGCTTTCAAATGTTGCCCGAGAGCCAAAATCTGCGAGCGAATAGCAATGTGGCGTCGCTTGTTATCAACACCACCAGCGAGTTTGTGAGCCGGCCCAGGAGCCCATTCACACCCGCATAAACTATACATACATGCATAGACGCTACACATATGTGTAGTTTATAAATCGTGGTCTTGCGACGGACAATAGCTCACCGCATTCTGGGGAGCTAAACGGATTTAGAAGCCGTTTGAGCCGAGTTGAGTTTCGGTCGGATTCCGAGAGCTCCTTTGTGCGGCCGACAGCCCCCGTTGTCAGCGATTGGCTGCGTTTGGAACTCGGTCAATTATGCAAGCTCTGTCCTTTGACTTCTGACTCGATCTACGTGATGGATCGTGTCTTTGCCATTGAAAGCTTTGCAGCGGCAGTCAGTACGTGGTAGCACCGTCGAAAACAGTTTTGCTGGAGTTTACAGTGATTGCTTCGCTCGCTCCCTGGTCGCCTCGGACTCTTGCGTCACTGGCGCTCTCTCTCTCTTCTCGCTCGTTGCCTCTTTGCCTGGCTCGGGATCCAGGCGAGAAATATGCAACCTGTTCACGTCGTGCGCTTATTTCAAGTACTTTTTTGAGGCACTTGCTCAATGTGGTTCACTTTCTGGATTAGAGGATGCGATCGTGGAAGCAAAAATGTTCGTTTTTCGAAGGGAAATTAGCTTGGATAGCGTCGGTGTTCCCACAGCCAGTGAGCCATGTAGCGCTCGAGCTAACCCGTGTGTTTTGTAGAGATTACGTGTAGTATTATGCTTACAGTAATCTACATAGATGACATGTAGCGCTCTGGGTTGAGTGGCTACGTGCGTAGTGCTGACTCCACTTGTCTCTCGGTGCATCTTGATGACTCGGCAACCTTTGGGGGATAGGTAAGGACTCCCGAGCTGCTCTCATAATTTAAATTTCTTCAAAAATTTAACTCCTCAAATGAAAATGAGCCGGAAGCTAGAAGTGAACAATGCACGCTATGACACTGCAACCGAAACAGAGGCCGAAACTTGAACTTAAACTGAAAATAAAACTGAAACTCAGGCTGCAACTAAAACCGAAACTTAGGCGATGTAATTGTAAGGGCAAGTAGACGATATAAAAGAGCCTTGAGGGCCACTACGTGCAACTCATACTTTTGAAAGCCGATATTTCTCCAATGGGCTTCACTGCTGAGATCTCTTGAGAGGCTGCGGTGCGAGAAGTTAGGAAACAATATTTTCTCGCTACGAAGCGAATAGATCTCGCCATTCCACCAGGCATTCTTATGACTTGATGCTCTTTTCGTCATGCAGTCAATGTGAGGGATCGTTGCTCAAGTCTTTCAGTTGCTCTGAACGGCCTCAGGCAAACGTCAAGGAGTTTATTAGGTGGATGCTTTCAGTATTTTCGGTGAAGCTCTTTAGTATTTTGGGTATTCGACCGTCAGTGCTCGGTGAATGCCTTCAATATTTTCCCTCGTGTTCCTGTTCAAAAGTCGCTCCAAGGGCTGCATAAACATTTCTTATGAGTTTCTTTTGTCGGCGAAGCTGTGAGGCGAAAGTTCAACAACATCATGTTGAACTTGTTTGTTTACGTCGAGGGCGATGGTTTTGTTCACTTTATTGACTCTGGTTCTCCATTGCCACATTTTTCATAGGGTACTAGGCTCTTCATTTCTAACCATGTCAATTTATAACTTTTACCTGTTACTGGTAAGTTACCCTTCAGTATTTTCTCCTCAAATTAAAATTCAGTGTTTTAAATTCAATATCTTTTAAACCGCCCGCATACAGTAAAGATGTCCGGACACACGCCCTGCCACCTGCACACACCTTTCAGGCGCCAGGCTCGTGCACATCCCTCACGTGCGGTCTTTGCGTGTCGGCGGCGTTGCGATGACTTGGACGAACTGCTCCTCCTCAGAGGGCTTAATTAACCCCTAACGAATTGTCCGAGAAGGCCGGCGGTGCATTCACACGGTCTGGGTAACCGACAGTGACCCTGTGGCTGCAACAATTCCACTGCGGCGAGAGATCTCAGGATAGTTCGCTAAGGGCTCAAGAGACGCAATAAGGTTAGGTTAGTCAGGTTCGTCTAAAGCCTTGCATTTCCAGGCAGACACATCTAGGTTACCTCAGCCATAGATACACTTTCGGGACTTCTGTCTTCCGTGTCCTCTATGCTTTCCTCAGTTTTCACACCATCTTCGCTATCTCTTCTTTGTCTCATTTTCCTCTTCTTGTCTAGCTTCAACTTCTGTTTCAGGGTATCGTGTGTGGGAATACACCTTGCGCATATGTTCCCCATTCTCTAGAGTCTATACTGAATGGTCCCTCTTCTTTGTTCTCTTTGGATCACATCTCATGTGAATAAGGAGCTTTAAACGAACTTGTAATCTTACCTAATCTAATGAGCTGCCTCTGAGACCTTCACTGCAATTTCAATCAGCGCTCCACCCCTGTATTGTTAACAAACTTTCTCGCTTTCCATTCATTATTTTCAAGAGCTAGAGACGTGCGGCCTGTTCCAACTGAGCCTCGAAGTCTTGCTGTGGACTTGCGCGCCGTAACTCGGAGACCGTCGCGCTCCAACTTCGGATCGCGGCCCAGAACTTGTGCGCCGCGTCTCTTGTTTGCGCCCCGGAGAAATGATTCCACTCGCTTCATACTTGAACTCTGCCTATTGTGTTGATATTCAAACGGGCCAACTTGGAGGGTCTTATTCCTTCCTCCCTCTTTCTCACCGAACGGCGCGTGGTGTGTTATTACATTGAGACGGTCTGATGAAGCTTTACGAGGTGCTTCTCTACTGCGTACGTCCCCTAGTGAGCATTTTGACTGAACTTTCAACGGCTAGATGTGATTTACCCTTAGCCGTGTGTATGGATTTCAGTACCTGCTTTCATAAGGAAGCTGTTAGTTTTTCCATAGGAGCCAAACGCAGCCTTATTGCCCTCATACATATGGCTGCTGCTGGTTTCAGTTCAGAGCTAAATGCAGCCTTACCGCAAAATCAATTTGGGTGGTAGAGGATTCGGAGAGCCTTTAGAGTTGGTGCTGCTCTTACACTCTCTGTAGTAGAGAGCGCAACACGACGGCCTTCAGAGCAACAGATCTTTTTGTTAGGAGAGTATGTCTGCAGTAAACGCCTGTGTCATGCACAGGCTCGTACCTGTCCTATGTTGCGCTTGTCTAAAGGCTCGTGCGTGTCAACGTAAACAGTTGACGCTCGCATCAACGGGCCTCGGTCCGGCTGCCTCGAAAACATATAGGGTAGCTGAATATACCCAGCGTGGTCGCTTCTAGATCGTGATCCAAATATTTGAGTTGTAAAGTTATTTTGAACATTTGTATATTTAAATTTTTTGAAAATTATTGTGGTATGTTACTTACAGGTCCAGCCTATATGGGCCACTTTTCACTCCTTTCAGTCCGTTGATGCGAACGTCAATTAAACCTCTCAATAACGGACTGATCAGAGGAAGAGGTTGTGTGTTGACGGGGTGCCTCAGAAGCTGGCAAATGGAGTATGTAACTAACTAGCAGATATTCCCATTGCATTTACGGTGTTCGTAGAAAAGAGGCTCGCCTTTCAGGATTTGTGTGTGCGCTACAGGAGCTGCGCGCTGGAGTGCGCCGTAGCGCGAGTGACCGCGTCCTTGCCTCCTGGTTAGGAGGTCCCGAGTTCGATCCCTCGCGGTGGATTTCTTCCCTTGAGTATGGAATATTAAATGCGGGGCTAAAAAACAGCACATCAGTGTGCCCTGGGACGTGTGGTGCCAGGTTCGATTTCAAGGACTCCAAGAAGATTTTGTTGAATCTTGGTCTAGGCTCGAAACTTTCGAATTGCGATGTGTAAAGATACAATTTTCTTACAATTTTAATCAAATATTTGTATTGTGAGAAAAACATTCCTCTTCTAATTTACAATAAGGGTTTGTAGTTGAATAGTTCAAATTATGTAGTCTTTGGTATTAAATGGGGCACCATAATTACGTGTTGCTGGTGTACTAAGGGGGGCACCATAATTGCGCGTTGCTGGTGTACTAAACGGTGCACCATAATTGCGCGTTGCTGGTGTACCAAAGGGTGCACCATAATTGCGCGTTGCTGGTGTCCTAAAGGGTGCTCCATAATTGCACGTTGCTGGTGTACTAAAGGGTGCCCCATAATTGCGCGTTGATGTTTGTTAACCTTTTGGGTGTTACAGGGACACGTCAGCCCCGGCCTTAAATCTCCCCTAAGCTATAATACGATCAACAGTTTTTGAGCTAGCTCACTATCGGGACTTTCTAGGATGTTCAACACTGGCATTTCATCATAGCCTACGTTAGACACAAACAAATCAATTACGAAATTTGATTGAAGTTGAACGACTTCTTCTGTTTTCAGGATTCGAATTGTTAAGTCGACGCTTAAATTTTTACGAGTTCGTTATATAACTTCACAGTCGTTGTCCTCCATACATCGACAAGGGAGGGGTCGGGATGCACCTGTACTGAATTCCTTATCAAATGTTTTAGTTATTTACCCACTGAAACGTTGTGAGATCTGCGCTATGGTTGAGTAATGTCATTGCACCAAATTATCTGTTCTTTCAATCAGGTCTACGGTGCTTTAATACCCCGAATGTTTGCTTACTCGCAAACTTCTGTATTCTGCAGAATATTCCTGAACGTAAACTTTGTTCTTTGTGAAGAGCGATGAACAGTTTACGAGTCACAGCGCTCTCTTTTCTTTGGGTCAATCCGTGGTGACCTCGACCGCGTAATTCGGTAGGTGCCTTTTGGGCGCCCCGGCTGGGCGGGACGGAGAGTGGTGCTCCTGTCATGGCCTCCCTACCCCATATCCGACGGGGCATCGAATGAACACATTTCCCACACCTTGCAGAGATAGTGGAGCTCTTGTGAAGCTGTAGTGGGGTCCATGTACCATTCATTTGCATCATCTGCTCTTTCTCAACAGCCCAGCCTCGTTCTGCCTCGAATTTTGTGTACCAGAAATCGGAAGGGCCCTCTTTTATGTGCTTTTGACAATGGCTTCCATTGAGGATGAAACACGCAGTAACTCGGCCGTAACTGGGAATCTTATGGCGAAATGAACGATTCTGCCGAGTGGAAATGCCCGTCTGCGTTCTCAAGCAGCCCGATAGAGAACGGGAGACTCGTGCCACACAGCGGGGGTGTCTATCCGCAAGGCTTTTTAATGGCTTCTTATTATCAACAGTCGTTCATGGGTGATGCTCGTGCCGTAACTTTATGACCTCGCAGTGCCCTTGATGTGCATGTTCATGGCCGTGAAAATGAATAACTTATCCGTACATCTGGGGGTTTGCCAGCTGCAGCCATCTGCACACGCGTTGTTCACAGGTGCAGCCTCATTTGGTGTAACTCAGTGTACTGTATCGAAAAAAAAACATTCCAACAAGCAAGTCTTAGTTATTATCATTATTATTATTGCTGATATATGCCCCTGGACAAAAGCACGGGATTTACCACAGTTTATCCTAATTTATATTAATAAAAACACAACACTGAGGAGCCTAGAGGCATGCTAACCCACCTAAACATAAGGCAACATCAAGTCGCCCGCACGTTGCTGATAACCAAAATCGAAACGGTGCAGTTTATGGCCTCGAATGCTGGGATATATTACACGTGTGTTCTGTTTTCATGCAGCGAGGTCGCGTCATGGTTTCCTCAAAACATTTCATTTTAGCTGAGTGTGTGCTACATGTATTGTTTGAGATGGGCTCCCAGGATCAGCTCGTGGGCCTTCTCCAAGTTTCGTCCTCAGGAGAAACCTTTTACTTTAGCGCTGAGATCCCTAGCTTCCCCGTGCCCTACCCGGAGTGCCGTTGTGCGGTGTCGAGCCAGAAACTAATTTCTCCAGAGGGACGCGCTGTAGGCATAGCACGCTTCATTTATTTACGAGGAACGAGCGATGCGTGTGTTGCAAGCTTGAAAACACAACTCATTAACAAGCGTAAGAGCATCAAATTAAAAGTACTGGGAATTCTTTAACCCTTCACCCTTGGGTGCTCTCGATTAGTTTTATTGTTGGGGATCGTATTGTTGAAAGGGCTTGAGAAAAATCTGTTCCTCCCAAGACTAACAAGGCAGTTCTAGAACTGTCATAAAAATGCAGTACCTGCTGCGAACGATTTACCTTGTGCTCTGTTTTGAATTGCGTATTTGTGGTATTGCCAAAAGTTTCCCAAGTTTTGTAATTAGTCCTCGTTTCATTTCGCCCATACTTTGTTTCACCTCCCCCTGGCGTCCTTATTCCATCTCGCTATTCCTTCGTTCTTTCGGGGAAGGATTGGTCATCTTAGGGTGACGACCAGCTGCAGGGCGCATATACTTGCATAAAAGTGAAGCCCACTCGCGGGAGTCAACATTTTTTGCTTGAGTGCATCAACACGTTCACTGCCACGTGACGCGCTTGTGCGTGACGCTGTGTTTTGCCACTCACAGCCCTGCTGCTACATATTCAGCTCTGTTTAATGGCTGTCACTAGCCCGTGCATCGGACGCATGTGGACGTCTCCGTTGACCATGTTTTGGCTAAAACAAGGACCTACACTCTTGGGACCCCACACGGTTAGGACAATTGCTATTTTAACGCTGTTAGCGAAAATAATTACGATGGTATGCAACATCGAAACTAACTTCCAGGGGGGAAACGAACGTGTTCATTTTCAGGTCACGTTTGTGTTCATGGGAAGCGATTAAGTAAGCATGGAAGGATGCTAGTTAGGTAGGATGATCTAATTCTGGTGAATGGTCCACATCTGGCCTGCAACCCTCACGGTATCAGTTCTGTTTAGGGGCGGTGTTTTCTTTTTGTGGTCTCTTTTTTTCTAGCTCTTCTATGGTCGTAGACTTTTCGTATTGTCAAAGAAATGCGTTTTTTTGCAGTTTCCCTGAGGTAATATGTTTTTTAAAGTTTGATAAAGGGCTCGTTTTTTTGTTGTCCCTCTTAGGTAGTGGCTTTTATACTAAATAATGTATCATCGAAGAGTCCGGGGATAATCTAACAACGGGGTTTTATATCGTCTTTGCTGTATGTAGTATGACACGTTATACAGTGTTGTGTAATATGGCCAATATGCTTGATTTGTTTCGTGCCATGACCCGTCACGCCCTGTAGTATTTTGTGCTGTGACCCATTACACCGCGCTGTATTTTGTGCCATGACCCATCACAACGTGTGGTATTTCGTATTATATTATGATCCATTATAACCTGCGGTAGTTTGTATTATTTTATGATCCATTATGCTCTGTGGTATCATGTAGCATTACGCTCTGTGGCATTTTGTGGCATGGCCCGTTACGCCCTGTGATATTTTGTACCCCTAAACTTTTAGTACGACCCATCATGTCCCCTGTGCGCCCCAAGATCGTACCACAGCATTGCTTGCTCCGTCACATGCCATCAGCCCCCCGTTGCTGCCCCTGCGGTGGGAGGTCCCCGCTGCTGAACACCGGGGCGCTCGGTGTGCGTGAGGAGGCCTGCACATTACTCGCTTGAAAAGACCTCGAATTTCATCGAACTACGATCGAAACAATAAGCTTCAATCAAGTGACTAACGTTTCCTCCAAGTTAGAAGAGTTTTTCATTGAATTTAATCGAGCCTGAGAGTAGAAACGACGGACACGAAACCGAGGGAATTACGAGCTTACGGGGGCCGTGCTCACTGCTGTTCTATTTACCCTCCGGTTGCGCTGGAGCAAACCTTCATCTACGCACGTATTGCTAATTCTCCGGACCGCCGGGACCTCCTTCTCGGGCCTTCATTTCGCAGCACAGAGGCTGTGGTAGTGGTGCTTTGCTCACAATTTCATAACAAAGCACCGAGATTCTGGCTCTCTCAGACCCATTGAGGCCGGACCTGCGCTAACAAACCTCAGCGAGAGGCTCGTCGCCGCTGCAGAATTTTGCTCCAGCGCCTCGGTTTCCGTAGACTTAATTTAATTGGCGCAAATGGAGATAGCAGCTCCGAGCTTGGAGCTTCTGGACCAGTAAGCATTTCTTACTCCTCCTTGCCTGCGTGCTCCTCGCTGCTGCCTCAGTTCGTGTCGGCTTGGCAGTTTGCGAACGCTCGAAAACTTACTTTTCATTTATCAATTGTACTCAGTGTGTGTATGTTTGTGTGTGTGTCTGTGTGGGCCTAAACTTTCTAGGCGTTCTCACAAGCTTCCATTTCCTCGAGATAACTGCATTTTGGCTGGAAATGGGAGGAAATACCTCTGGGACTTCTGCAAAACCTTCATCTCTTCATAGAAGGCATCGCCTGCGAGCGTTTGTAACTAATAAGGGCTATGCGACCAGGTAATTAATATAGTTGAATGTTGTGTTACAACCATTTATTTACCCACCTGTTTTCCTATATTCTTTGATGTTAGAACTTAGACAAATAAATTCTTGATCACTATGCATTACCTAACGTGTTTGGCAACGCGAAAGCTCTAGGTTTACTTCAGTGTTCACATATGAGGGGGTGAGGTGGGTGGGGCGACGCTTGGTTGTGTAGCATACCTAGCATGCATTTTTGCTATTTTATTTCACTCAATTCTTTTCTAGCACTTTCACTCTGAATTGATTTCGAACATGATATCTCTGTTATCTTAAGCCATCTGTATGCTTCCCAAAACGGGCTGGGCTTAACCCAGCACCCCCCTCCACCCCTCCACACGCACACACACACTACAATCACCCCGAAAGTATTAGTATTACTGCTGTAGTATCGGTATCATCACATTGGTATAAGTAATTCGGTGTTATTATTGTTGTATCGGCGTCATTATTACTGTATCGGAGTCGCTACAATGGTATCGGTATCATTGGAATATCAGTATCATTATGATGGCATAACTATCGTTACCATGGTAACGCGAGCAATATAATCCTAACCTACAGCCCTGACTCCTGTGCCGGAACCAAAGCACTACGCCACGTGTTTTTGTTGCTCGCAATGAAATGTTATTTTCTAACTCCCGTTACTGCAAACCGATAGGAAATGCTCTTTGTTTCCATGCTGATCCTCTTGTCATTTTCGTGGCTGATCTCCCCGGTCACTCGTCACTGGTGAGTGTTTTCGATGGCTGAAGAGAAGAGCCCAGCGCAGCGAAAGGGTTCTTAATCGAGATGCTTCGCGTGACCATCGCCTGTCGCGATGCTATCGACTAATGCATCAATTAGTGGTGTGAGAGGCGTCCCCCATTGATTATAGGGTCGGCCAGGCTCCGGCGGTGGGGCGGGGGTGTGGTGCGAGGTGGTGCCGTTCTGTGCAGCCATATTATTGTTTTAATATATATGTCCTAAGAAAAGAAACCAAATTCAAACGCCGTAATTTCTAAAGTGTTAGTGCTCGAAAGGTCGTATAGATTTTGCTGAAAAGAGCAGGATTTAAAATTTTATTTGGTATCACGCATACAAATACAACGAATACACAGAATGGGCCACTAAAAGTTTCCTTTTTTCAAATACTTGTAACTCCGTAACTAATAGCCGTAGAAACTTCTTTATGGGTTCATTTCCATTGTCATTCAATGCACTTTCATTAGGCTAAACAGTAGGTTTGCTAACACTTCTCCTTGAAAGGATATTGAAATAGTTAAACGACCCGTGACATTCTTGATATGGCTGAAAGTTGTGGCTATGAATATGCGCTCTTCTTTTCTCAGTTGTTTTGTAAAGGGTTGATTAGATGAATTCCATTTCTGCACTCGTAAAGTGAAGGTGAAATAAGAACGTTCAGAAATAGGAATGACGTCATGATGTAGTAGTATTGCGATTCTAAAATTATATAATTGTTCTCCTTGGTTCATTTCGAAATGCCCTCGTGCAATAGCGAAAAAACGACTCTCACTTATCGTTCATCTGTTTGTGAACTATTCCTATAAATAATGAATGGTTTGACCTGATGAAAGCACATAAAATGGCATCGAAAATGAAATCATATAGAATTTTCATTGGCGATTAGTGAAAGAGTCATTAGTATTTGAAAAAATGAGAATTTTTGTGGCCCACCATGTACAGGCACACCTATAGGCCTTCATTTTCACTCCTGGCTTATTGGCCCCAAGAAAAATGCCGCTGTTAACAGTTGTCCGGATAAAATTTGTTATAAAAGAAATGATCAAACTCGGATCCGTAATCGAAACAATTGGTCAATTTTTAGCAAGATGCGGAGCACGGCTACCTAAGAGAACAGTCCAGGCCAGTCACGCCAACTGGAGCGTCACGCTGCACAGTTCTTAAGAGAGGGTCGAGAAATTATTGCGCCCTTTGATGCCAATGTTCTGCAGAATGTTTTAGCAAATTTTGTTGTTTGTGTTGATGAATGTATCGAGTCCGGTGGTGGTCATGTCGAAAGTCAAAGACAAAATGAAATAAAATTTTACATTTTGATCTCTGCAATAAAACTTATTTCAGCCTTCTAGCAATAATATTACTAGAAAATTCGTCAAGGGCCCTTTAACACTTTGACTACGATTCTCCACATTGGTAATATTACATGCCGACAAATATCTCTACTGTGAATTTAAAAAAGAAGG
>VOMN01018874.1:0-16884 GCA_014899125.1 Orchestia grillus
TCAACACGTTTGCTGCCACTTGGTGGACATGAGCGCCAAGTGGTATTTTGATAGTTGCAGCGTAACTGTCATATAACTACGTTTAAATTATGGAACTAACTTAACACTTTACCTCCGGAGTTGATCGTGTACCATTTATGGTACACACGATCAACTAACCTAACTTAATGTAACCAAAGCACTATCATGTATAAATACAAATAACAAATTTTCAAGTTTTCATCAAATTCGTGTTCATCAATCCAAGAAGCTAATTCTGATAAGAAAGAAAATCAATAGGGTATCCAAATTTGTGAAACCAAAATCCTTCATTTTTGAATTCACAGCTTCATTTGGTCGGCAAGTAATTTTACCTGCGTGGAGAATCGTAGTCGAAGTGTTAATCAACGGACCTAACATTCATGGTGGCGGCGTACGTGTCAACACGTGCGTTGCGACATGGCCCACCGCCGCGTCAGTTGGGCCTTAGACAAACGGCATCGTCGCTGGCAACGTGCAGAGATAGCGTCGAGTTCCACTAGTGAAGGAACAGGCGGTAAATTACTTTTGAAAGGCCAGAAGGGAGCACAGTCTTGCGTGCAATGTTCAATGTCAGTTCACCCATTCGGTATAACTTTTATAACTTGACGCCTCCGCAAGAAAGTCGGTACGTGACACTTGTTGTACCTCGGATCTGGTCTTGATTTTAGCCCTCTGGTCTCGTTCATCAGGAAACTATTAAAAAAGTTTAAGCATGAATCGACACTTTTTTCGGTACGTACGTTTTCGGCAGAAATGTTTCCCTAAACTATTAGCAGTTTCCAGGAAAATCTTTTTCTAGTCCTGCCAGAGGGATCGCAGCCTACCAGACCCTGCCTCGGACTGGGGCTACGGTCCTGTATTGAAGTCCTCTGTCCCCCGGCCTGCGCCAATATACACAAATATAGGACGTGTATACTAAAAGAACCTTTTAATTTCAACTCCTGACTAAAGATGCCTAAATCGAGTTGAAAAGAATAGGCCAACTCGAATCAATGCCAGTTTTTCAATTTAGTAACGGCCGCCACATCAATTAACGCGGACATGAGGGTAAACAGCCCATTCCGGAAGTAGTTTTACTTGAATTTAGCGAAATTGAATTATCGTCTTCATCTACGAGCCCGCATATGTAAAATGGCTTGTATACACAGTACTAGTCATACAGATCCCAGCGCACTTCAGCGACTCAGACTATATTGTGTAGATAGAGATGGGACCATTTAGTATAGACTGTAGAAAACGTTAATATATGCACCAAGCGTGTTCCCACACGTGACCCCCTGCGCATAGAGACAGCAAATTTAGAATGAATACGAGAAAAAAGTAAAGAAGAGATAACGAAGGTGTGAAAATTGGAGGAAGTCAAGTGAGCACGAAAGAAGTCTCGAAGGCCTATCTATAGCTGAGGTAACCTAACAGTGTTCCCCGGGGTCGCCGGTCCCCTTAGCGTAAAACAAACCAAACAAACCGTACTTCTTATCCTATGCTCCCTGAGTGGGCTTGTGTACACACCACGTGCTGCTGTGGACGTGAAAGTATGAACTGGTGCTTGTGTGTGCGAGTGCGTCTCACGCCAACGCGAGCGGATGTTTCCTTTCACACGGTTACTTCTACAGCCATCGCTATCGCTGGCAGGGAAATGCAAGGGATAACTGGCTTAAGTGAAGGCGGATCCCACCATAAACATTGGAAGGCGTATTATAACACCAGTCCCATACTTTCGGGCTGCTGAAGAAGAGGTACTTAGTACATAGCAACTTCTTTCTCCTTACACCGCACTCTTACTTTAGTAGTTGTTCTATTACAGCATACAATAACTCTCCTTCAAGAAATTCTTCGTCACTGAGACGCTTTTCTGTTTCTTACTTCATTGATTTCCTCGACAACTTCCCACGCAGAAGTCAACAGCACGAGATACCTAACCCATTATGGGCAACTGTCTTGCTTTACGGCAACACTCCATGATTAGGACTCAGTGAAGATTTAAAATCATTCCTCAACGATTATTAATTAATTTTTCAGCAATCATTAAATAATTCCTCATAATCATGAACTGATCATTCAACAATCATTTCAACTGGGAATTGGCTCATTAGAAATGAGCGCCTTCACGCTAAACTGTTTGAGCTAGAACTCTCCACATCATCTTGGCACGCCGCAGAACTAGCGTCAGAGAAAATATACTGACGTACTTTTTGTCGTGTCAGGCCACGAAAACATGTCCAACAATATTATTAATAGCTGATCAGAAATGTTGGAAGAGGACACGTACGTCCTGATGGCGCTCTTACTTACCTATCCCGGTATATCTTATTTGGAGCGCACGGGTCTTCTCAGAACATGAAGGGTTAATCGTCCTTGTTACAGGAAGGCAAGTGACAGAAGCGTGCCAAGTCGTAACTACTCACAACTTACACTAACACACCGCCCCTCGTCCAGCGACACAACGCACTTGTTGCGTGGAGGCGGCTGCTACACACACGACGGCGACTGCAGACGCACTCAAGGATACTAGAGCGCGAGAGGAAGGATGCAGGTGGCTTATCTTATCATATCGATCGTGACTGGAAGGCATCTGTGTCGCCACAACTCCGTCCACCCAAATTTGGGCAATGGACTGCAGTGGTGAGGTCATGTAGTGTGTATGCAAGCAGACGTACGCAAATGTGTGTACACAAGCAGACGCACGCAAATGTGTGTACACAAGCAGACGCACGCAAATGCGTGTACACAAGCAGACGCACTCAAATGTGTGTATGCAAGCAGACGTGCACACGAGTACTTTTTTTTCCCCATACATTTCGTAAAAGATTTTAACGGCTAGAGACAACATGTAACTAACTTTTTAACAGTAACAGATCAACAGTCTAGTAACTAATTACGTTAATCCAGAAAATACGATCGCTGGGCGATATCTCCACGCCGGTTGAACCTCCTTAAAACGGTAACTCCACCTGAGGCAGGCAGGGCCATTCCCATTCCTTTTCACAGCCTTTGCTATCAATGTCAGCAGTTGCACTTCTTTCACTTGCCTCCATTCGCCCCATTTCAGCATCAGTCCTGTGGCGAGGACTCTTGGAACGTCGTTTAAACTCTACGCCGGATTACTGAATTTCGTCAGATTTGATGGCTTCCCCTTGTAACGGAAAATTTCCTCACCCAAGAGACACTCACCGTTCATGGGGGTGGGGGAGGAACTGGAGGACGTGGTGGGGGAGCTGTGATTTCCCAAGGTGGGTGGTTTGTCAGGTCTAGGTGGCTTGGGCTGCAAAAAGGTCCAATACATTAGCACACACACTAGCACACACACCAGCATACACACCAGCATACACACTAGCACACACACCAGCATACACACTAGCACACACACCAGCATACACTCTAGCACACACACCAGCATACACACCAGCATACACACTAGCACACACACTAGCACACACACCAGCATACACACTAGCACACACACCAGCATATACACTAGCACACACACCAGCACAAAATGGTTAACATGAGTTAGTTCAGGACTAACAAAGAAAGGGAATTTTGTGTGCATCAAATACTACCGAAGTGATGAAATTTGATTGAATAGAATTGGCATTGAATGCAATCAGTTAGCACTACCCACACACGTGTTAGTATCCAAAATTATTCTAAGATATCAATACTTCCCGTGCCCTCCAACCCACCACTCACCACCACCTACTCCCCCCCCCTCCCTCACCGTCTCATCAGCGTTGATAATTTGTACGAAGTTGTCGGGAAAAACCCCAACTTTGCCTGCAAGTTCTCCCTTCCACCAGCCGCGATCCTCCAGGTCCTTCGACACGAGGGTGATGATGTCCCCCTCTTTGAGGGTGAGCTCGTCCTCGTGCTCGGCCTTGTAAGGGTACAGCACTCGAGCCAGCTCTCGAACTGAAGGAAGGAAGTCAGAGGTGAACATCTCTCGCTCGCAATTCTACGGCGTGACTCGAGAACTTTCAGGTTCTCGTGCTCTAGGCTTGAACTCCAGAGACACGTTTAGCAATAAATCTTTGCAACCCTGATACTGAAATCCTGAACACTAAAAATATATTCTGCATCAGTTCTTGAAAACCTAATATTTAAAGCCTGAATTCGTGATAATAAGGTATGGGTAGGTCTCTTATTAGATCTAGGTAATCCTGGCCTAGACGAGAGGCCTGAATGGTTGAGCAGAGGGAGTCCAACTACCTTTATTTTGTTGTTATTCCAACTGTGTTCCCTAACTGAAACTCGTTAAATTTGTATTTCAACTTCACGGGGCGAGGTACAAAGAAAAACCATTTTTAACACTTTAAGTGCGATTCTCCACACAGGTAAAATTTCATGTTGCAATTATTTCCGTTGCGGATGTAAAAATGAAGGATTTTGTTTTCACAAATTTGGTTAGGCTATTCATTTTCCTTCTAATCTAAACTAGCTTATTCAAATAATGAACACAAATTTCATGAACACTTACAAATTTGTATTCCTGTGTGTTGGCCCTTTGGTTACGTTAGGTTAGGTTAGATGATCGCGTGACCACGGGTGGCGCACGTCGCGCTTAAAGTGTTAAAGAACCAATAGGAAGATTTTAGTTAAATCAGCATACTATATATCATTTACTGCATTAACTAGAATGTACGGAACGTACTCGCAACGAGCAGTACTAAAGGGCACGTAACTAGTACAGTGCAGAACGCCAAGAACAAATAGTCCAGGACACAAGAATACACACTCAGGGGGGAGTACCGACCAGGCTTGGGGGGCAGCAGCGGGGGCGGAGTGACATCAGCGGGAGGCTTCCTGTTGAGGGACGAGTGCTTGGTGCCTCCGCTGGTCGACTGCGTGCGCTGGGCGCCCTGCCCACACACCTCAGTTAGTGAAGGCTTTAGGGCATCAACGCGACTTTACTAGTCTAAAATAATCTATACCAGGACTAACATAGCTTGAGTGATACATAGAATAATCTTTATTCGTATTGACGTGGCTTTAATTACGAAGAGAATAGTTTTATTTGGTGTAAAGGGGTCTTAGAATCGAGAGAAAAGCGACGAATTAGACTAGCGCAGCTTTAGTGATGAGAAAGAAATTCGTTTTGGTCTAACATGGATATAGTGATGAGGAGTAAACCTATTTAGTGTAATGTGCCTAGTGATTAGGATCGAACTTCATTTCGATTAACGTGGCTTCAGTGATGAATAACAACCTACATTTCCATCTATGTATTTTCAGTGATGAGAAAATGTATTTAGACAAACGTACCCAGCATTAGTAATGAGAAAAACCTGTATTAGGTCCAACGTCGTTTGCTTTCGAACACCTGTACAGCCGTAACTCTGGCTTTTGAACTCGCATGACACATGGCACATGACACAGAACTGGACACGCACATCGGGACCTACTTGTACAATACATACGACGTGCAAGAACGAGTCACTCGATTCGTTTTCGTTTATTATCTATTTTCTCCTATCTAATTCTGTGTTTGGTTCTTGCTTCTCGCTGCCGCAACATGTTCGGTGCTCTGCATTCCGTGATTAGTTCCTACCAACTGC
Organism: Orchestia grillus; assembly: GCA_014899125.1. Classification (NCBI taxonomy): domain Eukaryota; kingdom Metazoa; phylum Arthropoda; class Malacostraca; order Amphipoda; family Talitridae; genus Orchestia; species Orchestia grillus. The sequence goes on from VOMN01018874.1 coordinate 5,574, forward strand.
CACATGTTATTGTATTAAACTTTACACTGGATATTATATCTTACTCTATGGCTCGTTCCGGCTGACACATTTTGTTCTTCATATTCAATGTCCTACATATTCCATGGTTAGTTTCCATGTACTGCCACCATCTGCCACATCGTACTCCACATGACATTCGACTTTACTCCAGGCCAGGAACACACCTTGTGCTTGTCGTCCACGCCCGACTTGGGCAGGCCGCCCTCCTTCTCGATGACCGAGTTGATGCGGTCCCTCTCGGCCTTGGTCCTCTCGGCCCGTACCCCTCCAAGCTGGGGGTGTGTGGCCCCGCTGGGAGTCCCCGGAGTTTTGCCTGCATCACACAACAACGTTGTATTGCTTTGACAGGCTTTGATGCACACTTATTGACAGGCTTGAATGTGAACGCGTCTCCAAAAATTGGACATTTACATCCCTCGAACCTAGAAGGAACACTCAAGAATAATGGACATCAGAAACAATACAGTTCAGCTTTAAATCCCTTTCGTTTCGTTCAAAATTAAAGTAAACGTGCACACCCGCGCAAAAAAATGTGAACGATTGCTTCCGTAACACTTCGTTCGTTTAGAAAATACTTTTGTCTTTAAAGGGTTTGTGACGTGGATAATTTTCTCCCAAATTGTCCACAAATTTTAATAATAAACGGGAAGCGTGTGACATATCTTCTCTAAAGTAAAACATTTAGAAACATTTATTGATCACAAGTAATTTCTCGAAAGTGTATCCATTCTACACAGACTGCCAAAAATTGAAGTCTTGTGAACTGACACGACCCACCAATATAACTATGACCAAGTGCACATATGTAGACGTTATACGTTGAGGTAACATGCTCAGTTAACGAAACGGTTTGCTCTCGGCTCTATCCTCCAGTATTTGTAGTTCACAGAAGCGTGAGAATCCGAGCTGCATCGGAAGCTAGATGACTGGAAGTTACCACATTTGTGATTCCCTTTGGTTCAATTATGCCTTAAAGAAATGAAAGAACTACAGCCGGTCCAAGCGTCTCAAAACAAGTGCACATTAAAAACAAAACTTCCTAGTTCAGCTTTACTCGTCTTCAGTTATCGTAAAACACTAATTCCACTTGTTTTGCTCTTACTGAACACGAGTTCTGTTCAACTCGAAAGCTTCATTTGCAACGTGCACCAGTTTCAAGATGGTTGTGCTCGCTTTGGTTGTTGTGTTTGTGTCGTCTGCGTTTTCCGAAACATAAATCTATTCGCACCAAAAGCTCTTGACACGATGGCGAGATAAACTCGGAATACTAGACGCAAGAGAAACCACGTCGCATTGGAAGGCACCTGACAGAATTCACTACATTTGTTGCACACTTTGGTTGGCGCAACTTCGCGTTAAAAATTCCGAATAAAATCATTTAGAGGACTCTAAATAAACGAAATAAAGCAATTAGGTTCGTGAACAGTGATCGTTACACAAGAATATGCGAATTATTTTAACTACAGCCACTGTTTGGCGCTCCCTATCCGAATGCTTAAACGTGGTCCAAAGAGAACAAAGACAACGGATCATTTAGTGCGGACTATGAAGAACGGGTGAATCTATGCACAAGGTGTGTTCACGCACAGGATCCCAGCGCATAAGAACGAAAAGTTAAAAATGACGAGGAACAAGAAGACAAAGAACAGATAGTAAAGATGTGGTGGAAATTGTTGGAACTAAAAGTGACCACGAAGGATAGGTTTCGAAGGCCTATCTATAACTGAGGTAACCTCACAGTGCCCCCTAGGAACGCCAGTCCCATAGCCTACGATTGACAAACCTAACTTACCTAATCTTATTGCCTACCCTAAATAGCAAAAATATTTTAAAGCTAATAACACATAAGTCAAATGCAGCAAGCAAAAGCTACGAAAGCGGAATACGTTTTAAAAGAGGCCGTGCAGAGGCGCAGCGTTGTGAACAGCAGCTACGTTAATGCCCCAATGCATTCTGAACGTGAGGCTAAAGAAGCCAAGTGCAAAGGATAACATCAAGTCGGGGCCATTAGGCGCACCGCACAGCCGAGGACGGGGTACTACTAGCAGGCAACCCAGGCCAGGGGTGTACGAGGCACAGCGGGGTCGACAGAAGCCGCCCGGGGGTTTGTGCAGTGGTGGGGAGCAGTGAACGTAAGCGGGAGAATACAAAACCATTTGCAACTAAAAGAAGAAACCTCGAACACTTGCGAAGAAGAGACTCCGGAGAACCTCTAGAAATAAATGAGCCACAACGCGTACACATGGAAGAAAATGAAGTCGTATATGATTAATGTTTAGTGGTAAATCTAGGGGGAAATACCTAGGGTCTAATCGTATAAAGAATCTATTTGAACAAATGAAAGTGTAGGATTAACGTGCACATACAAGTAACAAGATCTAGAGGTCAAATACACCTCAACAAACCTAGAGGTACGGCGAAATGATCCGACGCATTTGTTGGTTTAACAGCTCGAAATAAAGCAAAAAATGAGCAAAAGTACAAATTTCTATTTTCTAAAGCATGTGGTATTTGACGCAATCCGGCATTATTTTGAACCAGGTTAAAATGTCTTCGTTTTCTCTCTCTCACTTGGCTAATACCACACGGACGAAGGCGTCCGACCGTCTTGCCGCACCCCGCACAGGCAACGAGATCTCAACGCACACAGAACGACTAGGCCTAAATTTCACGAACCAATGCAAACCACAGGACGCTACCAACTTTACTCGCTCATATTTAATGCACTTGAGTGTAAATTCAACTTGGTTTCGAAAGAAATGGTGAGAATTTCAGACACGAGCACCATCAAATGCGAGGGAGAAAGACATAAAGGAGATCAAGGAAAAGATGCAGCGATGTGCCGATTTATCGGTATCAGCAGGAGTTCTGTACTTTTGGTGGGAATCGGCATCAGCCCCGGATAAAAACTGCCGATGCTGATCCCTACTTCACTTGAAACGTACGGTGTTATTGAAAACGAAAATAATATTTCATATTAGCTTCTACGAATGCTGAGGCTGGTCATTGCCGGTTTGTAAATACAGGTTTTTTGAGCTATACTTGACAATAACTCAATTCTTTTTTCATGTTGGTATGGGATATTTGCTCAACTACGCGTCTATAAAAGCTTGATTTTAGTCCACTCACATGCGCGATGGCAACCAGAATGGATAACTGGAAGCTAACCTGAAAATTGGAAAATAAAAACCTGTGTGACAATGATCCGCGTTGGTTATAAAACACAATTAAATTGGGGTACAGTTCAGTGCTCCTTGTACAATGTAAAAGCTATCAGGCATTAACTGGAGTACTGTAATGGAGACTAAGAGGCAGTGGCTAGTAAGAAGGAACAGAAAGGACGTTCTGCTTGTGTTCGAGCAGCAGAATTAATCCAAAATCTATGTAAAAGTGATGGGAGCACCCTAACATAAGACCGCATGCTTTGATATATGAAGTGGACATTACGCCCTCTACCATGACACTGGCACTCCATCAAGACCTTCGCTACTACTCAAGCGTCGGAGCAGTCACCCGCTCACATAGAAGGAAAGAAATAATCGTCTGACAAATGCAGAGATCATCGTCACACAGGTTTTTCTCTTCCAATTTTCAGGTTGGATTCCACTTGTCCATTCTGGTCGCCATCGCGTATATTCGTGGACTAAAAACAAGCTTTTAATAGACGCGCAGTTGAGCAAATATCCCGTACCAATATATAAAAAGAATTAAGTTACTCTCAAGTATAGCTCAAAAAACCTGTATTGCAAACCGGCAATGACCAGCCTCAACATTCGTAGAAGCTAATATGAAATATTATTTAAATAAATATTATTTAATATTTGAGCAAAGTGAAACATCCTGTTGAATCAAGGAATCTCGTGCGTTTGTAATGAGAAAAATTCTTCAATATCGAAAGCATACCACTCAAGATAACAGATGACTTGCTTAGAATCCATAGTGTTACTCCTTATCCAATGCAGACCGAATATCCTCAACATGTGATGATCTCGGATGTGCCTACGGTAAAGGGGTGGTGATGCCTCCGTATGTCGTGCAAAGAGGCTCTCGGGCTCCATTCACACCACTGCGAGGACTGGCTGAACACTACGGTTAAACCCTGGTTAACAGGGGTCGCCAATGGTGAACCATATGTCTGGCACCACGATTCAGCTCCCCTGCCACACTTCTGGAAAAAGTCGAATGAGTGGCTCAAGAACTTTTACGACCTCGGATAACATGCTAAGGCGAAAATACAACGGAAAACATGCCAAGGCGAAAATACAAGGGAAAACATGCCAAGGCGAAAATACAACGGAAAACATGCCAAGGCGGAAATACAACAGAAAATGTGCCAAGGCGAAAATACAAGAGCAGCAGCACCGAGAGGGGAGACTCTCACCGTCTCTCTGCTGTAACCTGGAGGACGACTGTGACGAGGCTCTACTAGCGTGCCGAGAAGAAGAAGAACCACCACACCCACCACCACCACTACTGCTGCCACCGCTAATAACCACACTAGGGTTAATGCCAACTACAGAGCCACCAGTTGCACCCCTAACACCGCCGGCGTTGTGTGCTGAAGAGTTCTTGCGAGCGTTACCGTTGGCAGAGGCGTTAGACTGTAACTTCTTGGTGAGCTCTTTCTTGAGGTCGGCTGGCACCCCGTAGCCTCGCGACGCCGCCAGCTTTGGCTTCACTTCTCCATCTGGGGACCAAGAAATGGAAAAATTATGGGCACGTTATTGCTATTTATTATAATTATTGATGTCCTCACGTCAGAATGAAGTTAAGAAAAACTGCTCTTTTTGATGAAAAATGAGTAAAATAACGGAAATAATCACGTGAAGTGTTTTTATTGATGACCTCTGACTACTGGTTTAGAATTGTAACACGCACAAGTAGCGCAACACATGCATTACAACGCAGGTTGTGCAACACACGAGCTGAAATGGTGTTAGGATTCCGTGGATTCCTTAGCGCAGACGGAAGCGTGCTCGCCTCATAGTCAGGAGGTCCCAGGTTCGATCCCAAACTAAGGCTACTTTCACTCCCCTGACAATTATCTGAACTACTCTGACGAGTATTCTGACAACAAGCACAACATACTACCAACTCAGATGGCGACTGATCTGACTACGAAAATTGAGGACTAATCTGACTATCCGTATCAAAAATTATTTAAATTAACTATCCGACTACTTGGGGACTACTCAGATAACTAACTGCTAACTACTTTGCCTACTCCAGCCAGCGCTGTGCCTCTTGCAGCAACATCCGCCTAGCTCTACGTACTACAACATCTGTACCACTTCATCCCCTCACCACCAGCTGAGATGTTAGCGTTGATGTTGTTCTTGTTGCGCATCTCGACGCTGTCTTTCTTGGTATGGTCGTCGGCGATGACCTCCTCCACGAAATTCGATGGGAACATTCCGACCTTCACAGAAAAGTCAATGTCAGAGTTTGGTGGGTCACCCTGAACGAGGACTTGAGATGTGTACTGTGTGCCAAAAGCCTGTACTTGGCTTTTACAGAATATTAGCAGCGTCCGTGAAGAAATGAGTTGTGAAATAAATATAGACGGTAAAGGGTTGATTTAGTGCACACAGCACAACACACTGACAGTAATCCAGCACAACACAAGGACACACACCACGAAGATGCAACACAAGAAGTACAAACACAGTCACAACACACAGAAACAATACAAGAAAATGCAGCGACAACACAACGACGTAATAGAACACAACACACAGCACACAGGGCAGGAGCGCCCCTCACCTGGCCACGCAGCTCGCCCTTCCACCACCCCTCCTCCACCTCCTGGAGGAGCGTCAGCTCGTCCCCCTCCTGGAGAGAGAGTTCGTCCTCGTGCTGGGGGGTGTAGCTGAACACTGCGCGGCACCTCCTGGGGCCTGCGGGCAGCACGAGTTATCACGGGGGAAGGCGAACACGATCTTGTGGTCACATTCGAACACCAGAGGGCGAGGTAGAGAACACAATACAGTATTCAAACTGTAAGGCCCTATTATCGCCCCCAGCTGTACTCAATACTGCACGGCACTACTATCGTCTTCAGCTGTACTCAATACTGCACACACTACTATCGTCCCCAGCTGTACCCAATCCATAAGTCTTATTTTTAACAAGGAGAAGAATCACTCAACATTCCACTGAACGAATTCGTTTTGTATGACACTTTTATAGCCCAGGATGTAAATGAAACACAGCCTTACCTCGAATTTTAAGCACGGTACATCGTCAATAGATTAAACAATTTCAGGCATTGACATGTCCACAACGCCACTCATGGCGAGAAACAATTCTCGAATAAAAAGTTAGCAAATAAAGAGCAGCATCATTTAGCCATGAATATTTTCCATTCGTTATGCGCATCATCCAATCCGTTAAGCACATCTATCATTTCACCAGGCACATCCACTATTCTGTCACGCACATTCACCATTCCGCCACGCAGATTTTCACGACACCCCTAAGAACAAATGTGACCAATATGAGCAACGCTCCACGCCCCTCCCACCTCTTTTGCTGGGGGCGGAGCTCTGGTTCATGTTGGAGTTGTCAGGCGCGCCATTGCGGGTGCCATCCTTCGAAATGATCTGCAAAGAAACTCGTGTTATACGCATCTTCAATGCATAAAAAACTTCAAGGTATTTTATACAGAGTGACACAAAACACCCTCGTCCAAAGCTAGCACACATTTAACGTATTACGTTACGAAATTGAAGAAAGTTAATAACATACAGCAGGTAGTTTTGCTATTGAAGTAGAATAAAGTTCATAACACACGGTAAGTATCTACATTACAGAACTAAAAAATCTAAGATATTTCTGGAATCTGTGAAATAAAAGTGTAACAAAGTTAATACTTCAAAATTTTCAAAAATACCCTTTAAAATATATGTAATTTTTACTTCATAGCATACATAGATACCTGAAAAACTTTATACTCTTTCGAACCGTTTTTTGCGTCTCCCTCCATTTCTTCACAAATCCATGAAGGAAATTTGCGTGCAAGTCTCCACAGGAATATCACATAGCGTTATGCGTTTTTGTAATGCAAAAGAAATAGTTCAGGTTTTCTTTACATTTCTGCGTAAACCTTTGAAATTAAATGATGCAGAACACACAACGTTATGGTACAGCGTCACTAGTCATTATCGGCGTATTGTTTTCTCACGTAGGCTTATCATTATGTACGTCTCTATGAATGTTTTTTTTAATACATGTGCATGCATTTCAATTATGGATATACAAGGATTGTGAAAATATCAATTTTCGTGTTCTATTCGGTCACGACACCCACACAAACGTGGACCACGTGAAGACTCGTAAATACGAGATGGGGAGGGGAGGCGACCGTGACGCTGAATAGACGCCACTTCACATCTGGAGCCCTCAGGTCGACAACATCCTCCCCCCACCGAAACCACACAGACGGGCTCCACAGCCATGCAAGGGAGGCGGTGAAGCGAATTTTCCAAATATTTAGCAATGGCAATACCGACACGGACACGTTAACCTGCTCTCACAATAGGTCTAGGGCACCCGCAGGGGAGTCTAGGGCGCCCGCAGGGGAGTCTAGGGCACCCGCAGGGGAGTCTAGGGCACCCGCAGGGGAGTCGAGTGGATTAGAACATAATAGAGCGAGAGAAACGAGCCAAGGGGGTGTCAATTTCATGGCTTGCTACCCGAGTCCGTGCCGTGAGACAACGAAATGAACATTTCATGATGACCTCATATCTTCTCACCCAATCAGCAGTGTCTCACGTACACAGGAACCAACAACACAACATCGAGGTACACGTTTTGTCGCAAGTCAAGATGTTGAAATCGATGTTGTTGACGGCATCGAACGCAGTCATCCTACGGAATCGAGATCTACTTTCACATACGTAATACACGGAGCACATGCATGCTGGTGAGCCCGACAATAAACTATCCAACGTACACTACATTGACGAGAGCAGCATTTCCACAGCTCTCGCTTTGCTGCCTCCTTCTAAAAAGAAAGGGAGACATCGGAGATAGTTCATCAGTGTCACCACGTATGGCAGACTCGTGATGGGATTGTAGAAACTCAGAGAGGGTACAGAGCGTTTTCATGAAGTTTATTTGCAGTTTAAAATGGAATAATTACGAAGGCAATTGATCAAGTATATTAATTTGACTTCTGACAAGTGACTAAAATGAGATTGGGGACTTAGATAACCTCTATATACATTGAACTAAGTCAAATCTATTTCTTAGTTGTTTTCCTAATTTATCTTCATAATGCTGTTCACTTATAACCTAGGGCAAAATTTTAGAACTCATCATCAGTAATTAAATAATGGATTTTCTACCGTATCATGGCCACAGTCATTGGGACTCAAGTGAATGAATTAGTTTCTTTGGCTCAATATCTTTGTTATGAAGTATAGAAGAATCATTAGAGGCTCGAACGGGACTTGAAAAGGTTCGAATTACTAGAACTTTTATGCGAGAACTTAGAATGATATCATGGATAGCTCCACTTTTCTTCATATCTCTCGAGAGTTCACAGCTTTTGGACAGGCAAAATAGCTCTTTCGCGACCCCACCGAGAGCCTATCTGCGCCAGGAAATAGAAAAGGGAAACTGATTCCATCAAGCCAATAAAATGGCGACCTAAAGTCCAATTCGAGAGGACTGATTGGAGAGAAGCGTCTTGAAATGAATCGTTTTAAGGGCAAAAGTCTCGGTTGAAGTGGCTAATGATGTTAACTACATCCTTCTTGTTTTATTCGAAAAGGCTAGGTAAATATAGAAAACCAATGCCATCGAGCAAAAAGATTCAAGTAATTTAATGAAAATAATTACCGGCTCACGGTGTGAGGCTGAAATGTTTGGAAGTGCTTACACCTTTACGAGCTGGGAAATTTGCAAAAATCAACTCTGGAAAAGACGAGAAACCTGAACAAACGGCCTCAGATCATGACGTGCAAACGAGTCAATAGACCAAGAGTTCACAAAACTCAAAGTATTCAGATTCTAATTTTTAGGAAAAAATTATTTAACGAGTCACGGATAGAGTAATTAGAATTTAGGACTGGAGAGATTTTATGAATTACTGGTGACGTGCATCGTCTGTACATATCTACTACGACCTGACACTCCTGTCGCGGTACCACTCACAGGCAAAGCACAGATAGGCCGTAGGGTTAGATTACTTTGATTCATCTATTCTGTGTCATACGGGTTGGCACCCCAAGGAAGACACTGGTAGGTTACCTTAGCTTGGCAATGCCTTCAGCACTTCTATTTTTCATTCTGCTCATTTTGCTTCTTTTCATTTTCATGCCATGTTTGATGATTATTCTCTATCTTTTATTCCGCTTCCTTCTTAGTTTGTTTCTATGCGCAGGGAATCTTGTTTGGAAACATACATGTGCCTAGATTGTAGGTTTTTTGAAGTCCATACTAAAAGTCCCTTCTCGTCGCTCTCCTCGGTCACCCTTCATGAGGGTAGGGAGCGTCCAACTGTCCAATGCTGAAGCGAAGACCAGTGCAGCAGAGCGAAGCTCCACGACTGACGCGCCCTTAACCTAAGCCAACTTTTCTGACTAAAGTATTCATAATGATTTGTAATTTTAGTCAGACAAGTACTTCTACAAATCATTGCATATATTTATCGATGGGGCGGCGAACTAGACTTAAAATTAATCTCACGACCTTGCCGCCAAAGATGAGTGAACCCATTTAGACCCAATAGAATTTGCTCCCTAGAGCCGAGCAACTCGCCATATTTTATATTTTCAATAAGAATGCTTGAAATGAGTTTACTCGTCGTACCTTGGCCTCTCCCGGTACACACTGACAATTTCAGAGTACTCATACATACGGAGAAATTACATAAACAGCCAGAATGAATACAGCGCATATTAGTGAAAAAGCTGCCAAGGAAGGAGTCAACATCGCGCTAGTCGCCTGGTACTCATAGACATGACGAGTTCGAATTTTACGAGATAAACCCGTTTTAAACAATACTCAGTCTGCATTTGCTCTGCAGTTAGTCTTGTCTCTTAATGTTTGTAAATTGAAAGTTACATTCCTATGTTCATGTACTTCTAAATTTCTATTTCAGGTGTTGAACGTGGCTGATATAGCCGAAACGTTCCCTTTTATTGTTTAGCTCACCTTTCACCGTAGTTATAATTTTCTTAAAATAATGATAAACTTGAAAGTAGCCTTCCGTGCTCTTTTTTCATAAAAATGTATACAGTAATTACAATCGAAATCAGGGCGACAAAAAGCCCACGGAAATCACCCCAAGGCCAAGACCCTGGCACGCAGGGAGACGGGTAGCCGAACTGCAGTGTTCCTGCGCCTACGTGTGCTCACATATCATTTAAAGAAGTGTTTGGTATCAATCTTCCATAAGTGTTCTGCACGCACCATTTTTCAGGTCTCAAAAGCAAGCCACAACCTAACGCATTCAATTCAAGGTGCCCCAAAAAATATATCCATGTCTTGTAACCGTGGCCGCTCTTCAGTAATAGCGAAGAGCAGAAATTCAAAACTCAACCCTCAGTAATTAGGTCATCATCCGTACATTATCGGCTTTCGCTTCAGGTGCAACTAACCAAAAATTTCGTAGCATGACTAATAATTTTCTTTAACATTGGATTAGCGGCTTGACTTGTACATTCGACTTGGGCAAGATAAGGTTGGGTTCATTTTCATAAGGCGCCTGTGCTCTGCGGCAGATTTCCTTACAGTCTCGCACAAACTGCAAGGTCTCCCCGATGAGTTCAAAAGAGCAGTAAAACAATTTTCTCAGCCAGACGACATCACCGCGTGAAGATCGGAACTAAGCAACACCTGCACAACACGTCATAGAGATGTGACAAGTTATCGCGAATGGAGCCAGACACTTCATTGAAAGTTTCAATGGACCATTTAGTATGGCCTGTAGAGAAGTAGAAGTGGCAAGACTAGCAGCGCTTCGGTTACTCAGACTATCTCGCACCGAAAGAGTTCTGACCATTAAGGATGAACTGTAGAAAATGTGGAATCTATGCAAAGGTGTGTCCCCACACCGGAGCCCCTACGCATAGAAACAGTATGTTAAGTACGGAAAGGAAGAACAGACGAAAACATAGCGAAGATGGTATAAAACTTGAAAGAAGAAAAGTGGGCGCGAAAGATAAAATTCCCGAAGGCTTATCTATAGCTGAGGTGACCTGACTATGTTTCCCTAGGGACGCCAGTCTCCATAGCATAGGACATACTAACTCGACTAACCTAACCCTACTGCCTATCCTAA
>VOMN01018876.1:0-65739 GCA_014899125.1 Orchestia grillus
CCACCCCACCACACCCCACCTGCACCCTGATGACGAGGGCAGCCACCAGCACACATGCTGCCATGGCGCAGTCGCCGTACACGTGCAGGAGCGTCACACGTGCGAGGAACTTAGGCCGCCACGTGCAGCACGCGCACGCGCCCTCCAAGAAGGGCGTGGCCTGACCAGAGGCACCCCAGCTGGACTTGGGGGGGGACTGCGGGGACTTGGTGCAGTCCAAGTCCCCCATCCCGCCTCGGAGGATGAGGACGAGGCTGTGAGACAGTATTGGTTTAATCGGAATCACACAATGAAACATAACATTTTTTCCTGATAATTGTCATTTCGCGACTCTTTCAGTTGTAGAACAGTAGAAAATCAATCCGCCTGATTTTCATGAAAGTTTGTCTTTGTATCATGCTTATGTTATGTTCATTATTTGTATTATATAGTGTTATATTCATTATTAGGATCATGTTGAAGAGAGGTAAATTTAAAAATTCATTGACATAACTACAAGTGCAAAGCTCTAATAATAATACGTTTTCCATTTCGTCTAGTTGCAAATAAATGTTAAATTACAGTTTTAACTCAGGGTGCCCACGCAAACGGGATATGTTGATCATATGTTGTGTCATCAGCGATGTCCTGTGTTCCACTGCTAGTGATTTCCTACTTCCTCTAATGCCTGTATTCCTACATTCTGTAGGGATCCTCCAATCCAAGGTTTCTTGTTGCCCAGAAAAAGTACAACGAGACCCAAATCAGCTGCGGTATTTTGCTGCCGACCTTTCTTCTACAATATTCAGTATTGTTTTGGCCACAGCTTTATCTAAACCCTGAGACTGTAAACGTAGGGGAAATTTTACCCAATATTCTGACTTGCATTGAGGGAAGACTGCTCGGATGAGGAACACTCATAATACAGAGGGTACTAAAATATACGACAGAAAACTATAAATGGAGAGAGAAACGCTCGCGCAAACTGACTTTTTTTAAAGGGTCCAAAATTAGGGCCCCGCTTGTAACCCGTGTTGAGGAGTGTGCCCAGGGGGAGAATAATTGACTGCATGATGTGACAGGGGTAAACCAGTCGTGGTTGCCAAGCCCTACAGCAGAAAGTTATCAAGATCTGTCTCCCAAAGTGGCTACAACTCTCTGCTGTGACCAGTCTTTAGTAGCTGAGTGAATGTTGTAATTTATGGGACAATTGAGTGAATGTTGTACTCGTGTGGTAGCGTGAATGTTGTAATTTATGTGACAATCGAGTGAATGTTGTACTCGTGGGGTAGCGTGAATGTTGTAATCCGAGCAGCTACTTATTCCCTTTATGACAGGAGGGAAGCCTTGAGTTATAATACTGCCTTCTAAATGAAATTGTGGCTGCCCTTCTTAGTCATACAGCAATGATTCAGCAGCTTTCTACCAGCATAAATTTAGTGTCAGGATTCCTGGCAGTGCTAAAATAAAAAGTTAAGCAAAAATAGGCATGTTTCTGTAAGGAATATTTGTCTTTCGAAAGGAAAAATGAGGCAGTGAAAATTCCGAATTCCCAGAGAGATAGAAGTGCTGGTTGCGATGCACTTTACAGGCAGTAGCTAATCAAAATTCACGTTGGATTTTGAAAAGCCCATTAAACTTCGTTTCGTCCTCATATAATTCATCGTCAAAATTATTGCTTTTTCGGTGCCTACTCCAGGAATGACAAACTGCTCGCCGAAAAAAATCATTGAGCCGTCGCGACTCCATGAGCTGAGTCATGCCCCGATGTTGGGTGTTGTGGCCCGGGACTTCTTACGAATGCGTCAGAAAGAAAGATAGAAAAATCGTTTATTCCGAAGTCATTCAAATACAAGTATATAACAATCGGGTTTTCAATTGGTAAGATCACAACCTTAGAATTGAAGCCGCTGTGGAAAAACTGGGAAGAGGTGATTCACGAAAGTGAATTAGTTTTGAAGAATCATTAGGTTATTTAAAATTCAACCGCACTTGTAAGTTCTCAGCAATTGATGTTCGATCACTCTGGAAGCAAAACTTTTTGTCAGTTAAAAACTCACAGCAGGGTGTACGGCATCTGTAAACAAGAATATTTCAACATTTCAGACAACCATGCCATATCTCTTCTGTCGGAAAAATAGAGCAAAATCTAGCTCTCGATATTGCTGCAGTACAAGTCAAGTTTCTTAAAATCCGAAATGAATAACTTTTTCGAAGAGCGCGGAGCTTTCTGTTGTTGCAAATTCAATAAACCTGCCATTGGACTCCAAAGTCGCGAGCCTATTCCATCAAGTACCATCTGGGAATTCGATTCTTCTGGAACTCAAGACCAAGAATTGCTGCAGCGTCGCTGTCGGGCAGCTGCCGTCAACAGCGGCTGGCTGAAGTGAAGCTTTTTTGCATGATCTATTCTGTGAAGTTTACTAAAATTTCGGTGGTTATCTCTTTTCGCTGTATTTGTATTTTATGAAACGCATACTTCCGTGCTAGCTGATACTCGCTGTAATTGATACCGATCTACATATACAGAGTGCGACTATAGAGCGGTTGTTTGCTGGAACCGATATAGCGCTGTATGCGGGGGACGAGACTATAGAGCGGTTGTTTGCTGGAACCGATATAGCGCTGTATGCGGGGGACGAGACTATAGAGCGGTTGTTTGCTAGAACCGATCTGGCACTGTATGCGGGGGACGAGACTGTAGAGCGGTTGTTTGCTGGAGCCGATCTGGCGCTGCATGCAGGGTACGACTATTTAGCTTAGATTTGATCTCCCTCCCAAACGACTCACACGAGGTAACCAACGAAGCCGAGTACAGCGGAGGCGATCATGAGGTCGGGCACAAGATCAACGTACTGCAGACTTGAGACTCGGACTGCTGACTCGTACACCAGCAGGGCAGTCACCACCCACATGAGCTGCAGCGTCGCCAGACAGCCCAGCACTTCTGCAAGAAAATGCAAGAAAATGGGAGAAAATACGCGTGAAAAGTAGTTTTTCACTCACGAATAATTTTATTATACTCGCTATTTTTTTCGCGTCTGTCTATTCAACTTCTTTTGATTGTAGCTTTGCTTTAAGATAGATGATGTTACATGATACCCATAATACAATACGTAATGAAGATTGGATAATAATCTATGAGTCAAAGAACGGCCTTTCATGGCCCAGTTGAACCTTGCTATAATAAAAGGATAAATCGGATAGTGAAGTTTCCGTCGACTGGAACATTTCGCTCCTAACGGCTGCGTACTTCAACACCGGGTATTCTGGCCCATGGAATACTGTATGTATTCAGACCAGCAGATTCCGTCCGTTGCACTAATTATCCATAAATTTGGGTGGTTCAACTTTGCTTTTGTTCGTTGGCATCCCACCCACTCTAGGTGTCCCGTACATGGTACAGCTGCAGCAGCTCGGTGCTATTCATAGTCATCCTTTTAACACATGCGCACGTGTTGTACCTAATAATTTATTCATTTATTTAGTTATGCTCTAATAATTTCTAGAACTTTTGTCTTCACTTTCCAACAGCTTTTATGTCCGTAGTATGAGGACGCTTTGCACTGTCTGTTACGAAGTGTCTCCACAGTCAAGGGTAGCCCTTATTTTATGTCCCCCTGTGCGATATAACCTGACGCTGATCATAACCACATCATAATAATCATATCATCATAATCATAACATCATAATCATATCATCATTATGATCATATCATCATCATTATCATACCATCATTATAATCGTATCATCATAACCATTTCATCATTATAATCATATCATCATCATAACCATATAATCATAATCATATCATCATCATAACCATATATTCATCATAACCATATAAGCATGATCATATCATCATTATAATCGCATCATCATCATAACCATATCATCATCAGCCTTCGCATTCTGTCGCGGATGTCGACCAAACGGAAAACTGATTTCATCGTCAATGTTACTGTGACGTCATTCATGTCGTTGTTGCCGTCTCAATCGCTTCGTTTCCCTCATTTTACCTCTTTTCCGTTACCTAACCTTACCTCGTTACCTATGTAATATGGTAATGAGGTAGAATAGGAAAAGTACTGTCAGTTAAATTTATTTTCTATGACAAATTATGAAAATAATATCACATTTTTATTGTTAGTATAGTTATATAGCTGAATAAAGGAGTAGTTTTTATGCACTGATAAGTGTCTTGAAGCACATACCTCTGTTTATTGACGCACATACCTCTAGAGTCTATACCTCTGTTTAATTTTCACCTCCTTTTCTACCTCTACGTCATTACTGATCTGTGCCTCATTACTAACCTTTACCTCATTACCTAACTCTGCCTCATTCCCTACGTCTACTTCATTATCTACCTCTACTTCATTATCTACCTCTACTTCATTACCTACCTCTGCCTCATCACCTACCTTTGCCTCATCACCTACCTCTGCATCCACAAAACGTACTTTCAGTTTTCACGTCCCACATTAGGTGCCACTCTACTCACTTGCAGTTCCCACGTCCCACATTAGGTGCCACTCTACTCCCTTGCAGCTCGCTATCGCGTCAGTTCATGCAGCGCGTCACCCGACATTTGCGCTCGCTGATCCACCTCGTAATAGAAGGATTGGCTCATTACCCGTTCTTAGAGCACACGGGATCTCTCTCGATCCCTCTGCGAGACAGAGCTGCAAATGATGATCCCATGATCCCACAAAGCGACCCAAGTCACTAAGAACGTGGGCAAAGCCCTTGAGTGATTTCGTTACTCCAAAGTGATTACTCAGGCACTTGTAGTGAAAAATGGAACCCATTTAACGAGCTTCTTCCTCATATCTTTTTGATGTTTATTTTCAAAAGCCTAAGCTTACCCTCTATTGCTATTTGTATTGCTCAGTTTACAAAACTGGCAAAACTAGCAAATCAAAATTCTGAATGTTGTTTCCCAAGCATGGACGAATTTGAGACTCCATTGCCACACCCATCTCGTCTTCGCACGCTGTACGTTTTTAACAGCCTAATTTCACGGGTGCGCTATTGAAATTCGTATGTTTCGAATCTTACAACCTAGGAACAATGTTCTACATTTTCGTCATACATTTCTGGAGAATCTCAATTCCATTCTCCTGCTGTCTTTTTTATATGGGGAACATAAAGGGGATGCAGGGGGTTGCGGGGAATGCAGGGGTGGAGTAGGGGGATGTAGAGGGCTATGGGGGAGGGGGTGTATGACACGCACTGGGATAAGCGCTAGACAAGGAACCATCGCTCTACGTCTGGCGTGTTTGCAAAGCTAATACGCTCGCCAGGAGAGAGAACTTGCTCGAACGAGATGCAATATGCGCCTGCAGTCAAATGGTCTAATACATAAATTAGACCATCAGTGCAAGAAAACTTTGAATAACGTTAACATTTATCAACTGGCAAGGAGCGAGCAGGAGCACAAGCGTAATGTATATTTTACCAGCCCCATGAGAACCCGCGTTGCTGAGCCATAACGGTTTTCTTATGACACTGTTGAACAATCTTTTAACGGAGGAGCAGAACACTGAAACAAAGTGTTTTGCTTTCTATCTTTCTACCTGGCTTTATTTCTTTCTTTGTTCAGTATTTATTTCTCTTTCTTTCGTTCTTTCTTTCCTTCTTTCCGTCTTTATTTCGTATGCTTTCTACATACCAATAAGAGAAAAAGGCTTTACAGTTCTTTAAGCACAGCTAACGGTTCTACTTCAGTTCCACTGAAATACTATGAAATTTATCTGTACAATTATATAACCTATTTTCAGTCAGTCTCAGCTATACATAAAATCTAATCCATTCACTGATTTTCGACTATAAGCAAGTTGTTTATAAATCCTGAGCACGTAAGTAGTCTTTCAAATTTGATCAAACCTGTGAATTGTGCTAGTTCGTCTAGCTAAGACTTCTATGAGTGACGATGCATTGCTTGGTTGGAGTTCCAAGAGGGTCTAGAGTCTAGACTGTCCAGCAGCTCAAAAAATATTGGATAGTTTCGCATCATAAGGACGACTTTGAGGAGCCGTGACTGATGTGTCCGTGTGACACTCAGAGGCTTAAATGATAACATTTTTAAAACCATAAACAAATAGCGTCATTTCGCCATCACGGTCACATGAACCTGACTTGCTCGGTGTCCGAAGATATGCTGACAGAGGTATCGGAGGTATCCTGACAGAGGTATCGGAGGTATCCTGACAGAGGTACCGGAGGTATTCTGACAGAGGTATCGGAGGTATCCTTACCTGCTCGGAGGTATCCTGACAGAGGTATCGGAGGTATTCTGACCTGCTCGAAGGTATCCAAAAGCGTAGCGCTGGGAAGGACTCTTCCTGGCAGCCATGGAGGCTACCAGCACTGCCAGGAGACCGCAGCTGTCACAGAGCAGGTGACCGCTGTCATACAGCACTGACACGCTGCCTGATATCCAACTGCCAGCTGCCTGTACCAGCTGCAATGCCAAACCATCTATGCTCACTGATCAAGGACGCGTACATGATGCGTATTCCATGTAGTACGCTTATTACAACACACAATGACGCAAAGAATTCATTTTAAAATATTCTAATGTACTGGCTGTAAAATGAGTTTTGGGTCGAGAAATACAGCGCCATGATATAATTACTAAACAAGTTTATTTTTTACGTATTTTGATAATTTTAAGCTCCGGTTTGTGGTAAAGAGTACAGGCAGTTTAGAGAACATGTATTTACCAGAATATTTATACAGAACAGATCAAAATTTAAAGACAACCAGAAAATCAACTGAGCAGAAATATATACGTGGCAAACGTATTTTTGCCAAACTTGGTATCATGTTAAATCATTCGTTCTTATTGCACAATTTGAGTATCTTATTAAATAACTTGTTTAGAACGTCCAAAAAAATGCGAATCACATTTAGTGGGAACAAACTTCAAAATGCACCAAAAATAGATCAAAAATAAAGTTGGCGCTAGGGGTTATCTGCAGGCACTGCGCGTCAGCAACGAAGAATTGTGGGGGGCAAGAGTCTATGAGATCACAATGGCTGTTTGGGCATCTAAACAGATGTTAGTTTTTCCTTGAAAGAAAAGGTCAAAACCAACGAAAGAAACCTCATTCCAATAGAATCGACTCATATTACGACATATTGGGTCATAATCGCCTTACCATTTGGTCCTTCAAATTAGTAACAGGGCACCTAAGTGCCGTGAGCAATGAGGGACTAGGGCTAGTTTCCCCAAGGGAAACTGAGTGAAAATCCTCGAGCTCAGCTGGGAGGGCGGCCAGAACGGCAGGGCAGAGCTGTAAAATTTCAAGAATGACGAGGTGAAGTGCGCCCATCCAGGACCCTCGTCACAAAACATAGTTAAAATTGAAAAATGGTATTGAAAGTCCTCTCCTTATTAATAACAGGTACTAAAAATTTATTCCTTATTAAAAATGAGTGTTTAAAAACTCATCCTTTTCAAAAATGGGTATTGAAAATCCCCTTGTTATTTAAAAAGGTACTCGATCCTCTCAGGATTGATGCTGTTCTATAATTGTGTTTCAGAACACTTTGCCACACTTGCTATGAATTTTCGCATTAACAGGAAGAATGCCTTAATACGATTATGCTTCCACAGAGACCCAAGCAATTCGGAAGACAAAAGTGAAAAGAATTATCTTCTTTCAAGTAATTTAATTACACTGAAATGATTTGACCACATTTACAGCAACAGTCTGCACAGCCATGGCAGGGGAATATCGTATCTCACAAGCAGTTTTACTTATGGTGCGAGCGTGGACACCTCATGCAAATATTCCATTAATAATTCATCCGTGCCATGCTGTTATATTTATATATATATATATATATATATCTCATTGCGCTTCGGACTGCTCTTTAGCAACTAAAAATCTGCCCACAATGAGACAACACACCACAATATCACCGCAACTCACCACAACAGCACACCAATACACAACAACACACAACAATAACGCCGGAACAGCTCACCACAACTACACAACAACAGAATACATCACAACAACGTACACAATAACACAAGAACTCACCATAAATAAAGAAGCTACAGCTGCAGCAACAGCCAACCGAGTTTGCTCAGAGTTTTGGCACGTGTTTTGCATGTGTACACCTGTGTACTTTGTCTGCTGCACATCTGTATAGCTTCTGCGCTGCACGTCTGCTGAACTGCACCTGCTGTACACCTGCTCAAGCAGTATGGAGTACTGCACTTGTGGCAGACTTATATGAGCTGTATTTATTCGTCCTTCGTGTGGAGCGCTAGATCGGTTCCAGCAAATCACCACTTCAGTCGTCACCCTCATGGAGCGGTGTCAACTAGAACAAGCAGCAAGTAGCACGGAAAGTATTCGTGTCATAAGAAGCGAACAGCGCGTGTTGGAAGAAGCAAATACGAAGATAGAGAGCAAGCGGTTTTTCTCTGGAACCAATCTAGCGTTCTATGCGGAGGACGACTGCTCTTGTGCAAGTTATGCAAACAGCTATTTTGAAGTAAAATGGGCATTTGTGATTAATTTTGCTAAGTCGCAGAGTCAATTCGGGAGAGAACAGGCCGGCCAAAGCACGCCTTTTACATCAAAATCAATTCCTGGGATTGCAAGCATTTACAAATGAGGAGCGTTAGTCCATCGGAGAAATCACACATTTCTGTCGCTCGAATTGTAAATGACCAGCTCTATGGAGCTTTAATTTGCTAATTTTATGATAATTAAATCGTGAAGAAGCATCTAGTATTTAATTTCATCGCCTCATCGTGGTTGCGCGCTCTGTTGTCCCTCAGAACTCACGGAGGTCACTTCTGACTCGAGGGGTTATGGATTCAATGTTAATCAATATCCCGAAAAGTAGTATAAGTTTTAATTAACAGAGACTTAGGCTATAAGTACTGCCTTTAAAGTGTGAAGTTGTTTCTAAGAATCCTTGAAATTTAATTTTCAGTTTTAAGAGCATTTCAAACTATATGATGGGAGGTTATAAGCTTTACCCGCCAAGGTCCTCCAGGAGGCTGAGAAGATATAAAAATGGAAAGAAGCGAAGTGGGTGCTAAAGATAGGAGTCCCGAAGGCTTATTTATAGCTGAGGTAACTTAACAGTGCCCCTCTAAGGTCCCCACCACTCCTCATAACATACGATAGACAAACCTGTCTAACCCAACCCAGTTACCTATCCTATACTCCTTGAGGGGTCCAGTTTCCTGGAACAACTCAACAAATTATGAATAAATGTTCCAAAAGCAGGTCGGCTCCTTCAAAACATCAAAGCCCTAAGCGTGGATGAATTAATTTCAAGTAAAATATTTGACCTTCATGCAATCGCGTGTTCATTCCGCGGCTCAAAGTCCTCATATGTCGATGCTCCTGGAATTATTTGAGCATCATTTCGTAGGAGCAGCAGAGCAGCTCTGAGCAAACTCAGCGAGCGAGCCTCGTCAACATGAACTTCACTTGATGTTGCAGCTGTAAACTGTTGCTTTACAAACAGCTGCTAAACTGAGGTCAGTAATTGCCCTCTTCCGATATGCACACTTTGTCGACAACAGGAGGCACCCTCAACGGTCGCTCGTCTTCATTGCTTTAAGATAAAGACTTCTAACGTAAGATAAATTCCTTCGTAATTTTGGACAGAGCTTTTGCCCATATGCCCATTCAATGATCGAAAATTCTCACAATACATCTATATATATAGATGTGTATATATATATATATATATATATATATACATATAAATAGATATATAAAATTTTGTGTAGTTTTGAGGAGCAGACGTCCGGGAATCATCATTGAAAAAAGCTTTACTTTGAATTTTTCAATTAAAGTTCGAAGGAATTGGAAATAAAGTTATTAATTCATTTAATTTAATATTTAATTTTAATGAACCACTAGCATCCAGAAAACAAAACATTCACTGAAATGAATTATTGAAGTAAAGTCAAAATTAGTATTTTTTTTAACTGGAGAAAGCAGAGATCTACGATAAATATCCTGATTCTACGCGGCGCTACGACTCATTAACAATTACTACTTTCATCAGCCTTTCATCTCATCAATCATCACTCAACAATAAACTACAGCTTTACTTTTCATCGTTCATTTTGTACTCCCTTCTTCGCCCTTTTTTCGAATATCAACGTAGGTGACTTTCTCTCTCAATGAAATTTGTCGGGAATAATTTGCTAATTACTCTCCACACTCGAGCTGGTGATGTAGTTGACCAAACTCTGAGGCATATTTGCGCCCCCTTTTGATGACGAACTCAGCGTGTTTATACGAAGAATCTCTACAGAGCGCGAAGCCTCGCACAAATAATGCACGTTTCGCCAGGTTGACGTTTTACTCTCACGTATCCCAAATTTTTTGATGAAATATAAATTCGATGATACTCATCTGAGAGCGATAAAATCGAACTGCAAGCTTGTGAAGTTTGATTCTCCGTGAAGATAGCGCGCACGCTGATTATCTGTCGTATAAACAAAACGGAAAAGAACGAAAATTCAGCACAAATGTAAACAAAAATGTAAGTTTTTTTGCTGGTATTTGGCTGGTGTTTCTCAAACTGGCTAACGGGTCAAACGAGAGACATGAAAAGAAATTCGGATCCGTATATTTCTCCCCGCTGCTTCACTAACAAATCAAGCTCTGTTAAATGCAAATTGGACGTCCATATTTTCAAACTTCTTCGTTGGAAATAGATTTTCACGACCTACGCGCACCACTTTTTCCCTCCCACAGGCATTTGATTTAAATTTCTTCGCGAAGTTGAGAGTAATAACGGTAATTAATTTCTAAAATTTCCCGAACTCCAGCTCACCTCCTCGCTCTCATCGGAGTCAGAACCGGTCTCAGCTGCAGCCTGCAGCGCCATCGTCTGCCACACACCAACAACAAAATGCACTAAACATTAAATTCGAGAACGACATTCACAGCGAAAATGCAAATTTCAGAAAGACGTTTACGAGGATTTCACTTCAAGGTGACTGTTACGAATGGTTCTTCGGTCTCACGAAAAGATTTTTGGGTAGTCAGAGCTGTGTGAGTTTTTTGGTTGTATAAATGCAGTTATACTTATTTTCATATACCCGGAACGATGCACATTGTAGAAAGCAATGACTCGAAACAAATGATAATTATGAAATTCACTTTCAGATAACTACATATTCAGTCGTTCAAAATTCAATGCACAATTTACGATTGAAACTTAATTGAAAAATTGTGAGAATAACCTGGGCACACGTTAACACAGATCCTTAACTTTTTTTAATTTAAAGGATTGCTACTCTTGAACAAAGAAATTTGGCTGGGAGTTGGAGTGCATTCGGCTTACATTATTCTTGCAATAGTCAGCCCACTATTTCAAAACTTCAAGTCACTCATGGGGAAATTAAATTAACTATTCAACCAACATCTGAACTGAGTACTTAACAATGGGGAGGTATGTAGAGTGATCAGAACTAACTCTCAACCAAGTAGCAGCCGAAAAGACCGAATCTATAAGTTTGAACCATCGTACATATTTTAATGACAATAAATACCTTCACATTTTTTGGTTTAGATGCGCTCATTAAATATTCTACTTCTAATGAACGCATGTTTCGAGCACTAATCGAAATAAATATACTTTGATCCTTGGTCCTCATATTGATCTGACCGCCCATGTTTCTCGCATGCTTGCACTTGGAGCATCAATTTCTGTTCCCTAATTACGGTGAGCGTTCAGGGCAGAAAATGCGGCCGAATTTTTGACCTCTTTACACAGTCCCAATTATATTTGAACATTCATTTGCGAGCTGAGCTCATTAGCAAAATTCAACGCGTACACTCTCGCTTAGTTCAAGTCCGCGAATGTGGGGCAGTGTTGACTGTAGTCACCGTAAACCACCGCCCGCATAGCGTACGTAACTCCTCTCAGGAATCGAGGAGTTGGATTCCAATGTGTGGCTGGTCTGGATGAGTGCGTGCATGTTGCAGTCAGGTATTGAAATCGGTCTTTACGCTGAATTTCTTGATTTATGAACAAGTTACGTAGTGAAACGAGGCATTACGGGAAATGCGTAAACATTTCAGGCCTTACACAAAATGACGAGTTCACTCAGAGGTTAGGTTAGGCTAGGTTAGGTTAAGTTAGGTTAGGTTAGGTTAGGTTTGGTTAGGTTTGGTTAGGTTAGGTTAGGTTACGTT
The DNA here is from genome assembly GCA_014899125.1 of Orchestia grillus. NCBI lineage: Eukaryota > Metazoa > Arthropoda > Malacostraca > Amphipoda > Talitridae > Orchestia > Orchestia grillus. The sequence continues at coordinate 12,180 of VOMN01018876.1, forward strand.
AGGTTAGGTGAGGTTAGGTTAGGTGAGGTCATCCATTATAAAGCTGGAAGATAATAATTCGGAACATATTTCGTTGCTTTTTATCCTGATAGACAATTAACAAGTTATATGTTGTACCTTAGTTTTATGACAAATCATTAGCATGTTATTCACCAACATGGGCCAACTTTATTCAGAATGCCTGAGAGCTACACAGATTTAAAAGGATTTTCTTCACTGGTTATGGTAGTGAATTTGTTTTTTCATCTTTATTCGAGTACTTACGTTTGAAGCAGTTTTTTCTTTCGTAACCGAATACCGCCAGTAGACCGTCCTGCTTCCTGCTGTGAGGATATGCACAAGTGTTGTGATCACTCTTACACTCAGACCTCGAGTCCCAGTGCACCTCTCACAGACCGAGTGAACAACACGTGCCGTGGGACACGACTCAAGACCACGACCCCTGACGCCGTGTCCGGCACCGCAGGAAGGCGATCATCCGTCAGCCAGGCTGGGGCACACGGTCCTGTGGTAATTATAAGACGCAAATGCGTGTTGATGACACAACGCGCGCTGGATGTAGGTTATGTGTGGTGATGTGAGTGCGGTGAAAGGGTCCTTCAGGAGGTAGGAACAGTAATTTTTTCTTCTTAATGAGGCAACTGCATAGCTCTGTGCTAAATCTCTATGGTGTTGCGGTGTTCACGATTAACCCTTTCACTCTTGAATTAATTGCGCTGGCTACCCTAAAATATATTTCACCATGAACTTATTTTTAATGAAGAATAAATTATCACCTGATATTTCATCTCCCTCAACGAAAGCACAAATGAAGCTCATAGTAAGCGTTGTTTATTCTCTGTTAACGCGGGTGGCACATATTCCGTACTCATACTGTTTGATTTGGAAATGTTTATACTAAGTGCATCGTACATATTCGATATGCAATGAAAGTAAGGCTTAATTCAATAACTGGGGGCGGGATTGGGCAGACACAAAGTTTTGTTTAAGCTCGTGCGTTTCACTTTGACTTCAAACTTCAAGGCACTCCATTTCACCCCTCAAGTTTGGCTTTGACGGCACAACCGCAGGGTGATTTTTATATCTCAGTCACAATCGTGATGTTTTAATCCCGTACGGTACACATTTTTTATTCAAAATAAAAAAGTGTACATTACAAAAAAGCTCTCACATATTCTGAGGTGATGTATGTCTTGTGCAAAAAATTAAAAAATATTTTTTTTCAATTATTGTTCACTCAATTTTCATTCAAAATGGTTCTTGGTCAGCCATCTCTCGTAAGTATACCCGTAGTGTGATTATTTATTGATTGATTCACTTGCAAACACGTCCGCCCCTTCTAAACGACGGGACTTACTATACATTTTCATGAATTAACTGGTATTTTCTGAGTGAAGCATGTATCGGGTCACAAATGTTCCTCGTCATTTCCTTTTAAATAAACTATTCACTAACAAATTATGTTAACCAATGGTCTACTATAGCATATTTTATGCAATGAGGCATTTTACTTTATTAAATTACATTAATTTATTTCGATATGAAATTCAGCATCCTACGTACGACACTACCGCATGTCAGTGCGGCTTACAGCAGTATTCCACTATACAGTATGCTAATTCACAGGCGCTGCTTGCTTGCTTGGTTGGTCCGTCTCTCTGCCACATTCTTAAGGATTTACATAGATAGGAGGAAATTCCCGGGTCCGCATTTCTAAACTAATGGCTAGACTGTCAGATAAGGCAGTCCGTATCAGTGATACTGGAAATAGCATTATTTCATGCCAGAGTTACAGTAAGTAAGAGGGCATCTTAGAATCTAACATCATTTGTCCCGCCATTTTTGGCCGGGTGCGTTCACTAGTTTCCTTATAGAATACTGATAAGGGGGACGGAGAGACCAAACAAGTAACCAAACGGTCCTGCGACGTTGGGTGGTGTCACTGCCCTGCTGTTTTCATCCTGATTTGAATCTTCTCTTCGAAACGTCGAGAAATATTTGTGACCCTTAACGTGCTTTACTGAGAAAATGCCTTCGATTCAAAAATAAAAATAGAGTGCGAGCAGAGCATCGTCATTTTTTAAATGTTGCGTGTGCTAGTAAATAGATAAACATACTAACACACATTGCTTTTCATTATAAATCATCGACTTATAGATTATAGATAATAAATTTCGTATCCGCATCTTAAAAAATTCGATGGGAGAAAATTCTCGGGTACACGAGATTCTCGGGTACCAAATTCCAAATCAGTGAGGCTATGTCCGAGAAGGCAGTCCGTATCAGTGATACAGAAATTATGTTTCAGAGAGTCATCTTCCTTATGGGAAGCATAGTTTTACAAGAAAAATAAGACCAGCGAACAGATGAAAAAAATTCCTTTTGTTTTCAAACTTCCGATTTCAACCAAAACCATCCTCACACAAAATACATCAAAAATTCAAATTTTAAAAACGGACATCAATACGAAAATTTGTATACTGGATACGGGTCGAGGAGGTGAAATAAATGACAAAAATAAGGCACCCAACGCAAAACAAACAGATCAGCCGAGCTTGAGTGGTCATTTAAATGCGGAATATTCCTTCGGGAACGAGTCGTGTACAACAACTCAAAAGTTGGAATGAACAGATAAATCCCCAGAAGAAGTTTTACAATTTTCCTTGAAGAGGTCTAGATGCACGGAAACTACCTTGCATCACGCAGGGTAGAAGGTGCAAGAGGTAGTCATATTGATATAATGGTTGCCGAAGGTTCTATTATTTCCTATACGTAAAGAAAAACAAACAAAACGAACAGACACAGTGTAAGCAACACAGCACTTCATTTCAGCGCTACTTCAATTTAAAGCCTCGTGGGTGTTGTGGGGATGTAAAAATCGATTTCAGCTCATTATGGGATGATTTTGAATGCAAGGGAATTGCATTGGAACATACGAAGCGGTCCCCATGATCAGTATATATTTGAGCTCACAGTATTCTATAATGCAGCAAACTAAATCGTCTCATGTCTCTCAAAATAGGCCAATAACACAAGGTAGTTTTCCTCTTATATTCATTAGTGAGAGCGAACAAAAAAAGAAGCGTTAACTGCACTGCAAGCGTAGCAGCACTCAGCCCCCATGGACCTCGTCTGTTTCTCTCAGTTCGTGGAACAGAATAAGTCCGCTCATGGCTACAAGAGTCACAGCTGATCATGGAATCAATTTCTTTGAAAACAATGTAAACGAAGTAAGACACAGCAAAAGAATGAATTTCCATGGTCGGAATACATTGCCATTTCATTATTTTACGGGTGATAAAATTGATGGAATGTTCTCTCAATTTTTCTACTGGTTTATCAAAAAGATGTCATAATTTTACAGCTGGAATAATATGAGTTTAATGTTTCACTCTTACACGCTGACAACAAAGTTTAACGAGCGACGTACGCACTTCTAGGCCCCAGCAGGAGTGGCTGGAGAATTTTAAGGTTTTATATTTCAAAGTCTACATGTAAGCTCAGGATTTTAATATCGCTTTACATCCATAAATTGGAGTTGTTCTCTTGCGACCAAAATAGTATTCAGCCACTTTCTATCGGCAGCATGGGATTAATAAATGTTTTTTTTTTGAAGGTCTTATTTGGTACAATTAAGTCAAAATTTAAATCCTACAAAGCAGATATAAGTTTACTTCAATTATTTTTTCCTGAGTAGATGTTTTCATAGGTATTAGGTTAATATCATTGACTTCAAAATCAATGATCAATGTCACACAGTACCATATTTTTAAACAATGTACTTCTTCGTCAGAAGTCCTTGAGATAATTTACGCACAAGCTCAGAAGTTCCAATTCCTTTGTTTAAAGTCACATTGGAATAGATTATTTTTTCTGACTTTCTTCTAGTACGTTGATGATTGATTTCCGGCTTGTGGGTACGTAGGTTGTGCATGAATTATCCGGTCTCTTTAGCCCATACTAAATGGCCCCTTTTGTATGGGCGCGCGCGACATACAGTACATATGTTGTCCAAGTCACCGGAGCGCTGCATTCAATCTCACTATTCTATGCACTACTACTTAATTAATCCGAACTAGGTACTAACATATCACGAGTATTGTTCTGGTGATTCACTGCAGAGCATCCAGTTATTTGTATTACACACCTAGTAATCATATGAACTCTATTCGTATATTATCATTCAAGTGTCAAAAGTTATTCAAGACCATAACAAACATTCTTTTCAAATGAAATGCTCTCGATAAATTGAAATTGAAAAATGAACACAAGTCTACAACGACTTAATTTTCACGACGTAGAAAGTAGGGGACCTCATTTCAGGCATCAATTTTGCCGAGTGGGAATAAGTGTTAGTCTAGAAATACGTAAGAAAGGTGTTTCATGACGCTCATTCGTAATTTTATATCCCACCGCCAAACATGCACAAGTTATACTTGAAAACTCCAGTTGTTTCCCAAGACTTCATTTGAATTGGAACTGCTTTTTTTGTGCTTCCCCAAAGCACTGCATGTTTTAGTGACAACCATAGCGCCGCTTCTATACCCTGTAGAAAGGGTCCTAGGAGCTAGTGCCCAACCCCTCACACCTGGACGCCGCTTTGTTGAGGTTTACCAACGCTAGGCGGCCTTGCAGGCCCCTCTCACAATTGCCTATTTAAGCTGAAACTTTCAGCGTATTTCATGTATTTTCTAGCGAAAGCTTTTTACGGCGGCACTCGGCGCTATTATGGGAGAACTTTAAAGCATAATTCCTTCGAACCAGAGCAAAGTTGGGCCTAAGTATGGTTTATATTGCTGACGACATTTCCACGAAGCAATCGAGGTAGGTTTTGCCAAATCGATTGTCCATCTTATTTTGTATTCAGGTTAATTGAGCAACTTTTGATCTGATGAAGAACGTGAGTTGGTGCATATTATTTTGCAGGTTCCTCTGTGTGGGGAAGAGACACTCGCTGGATATACTAGCATTTTTTAAACGAATTTTTATTGTATGTTTAGTGATCCGTAACTTTTTCTTGCATATCTTCGATGAAGAATTATTTACGCTTCATTGAATGAGGTTTCATTTTTACACAATATTTGAGTCTCTAAAATGCAGATCTTCAAGTCGCTCTGAATAAATTGGGTCCTGAAAGTGTTCATAACATTTCATAAGAGTCTAAATGTGCTCCTAGTCACATGACTCTCCAATAATTGTGCATTTAGTCGCACAGATCTGAAATAATCGTGCATTCAGTTGCGTAGCTTTCAAATAATACAATCAGTCGTATAGCTCACAAATTATGAATTTTATTAATTCAATGTTCAGTGGAGGACCACGGATATTCTTGTACATCATTTATCCCAGTCAAACTTTTACTCCGGAATATCTGTAATTATGTATAATTTTGACCGCCTAAGCAAAGAAGTATATATGTAACTGTTGGATAGTTGATTTTTGATGCGGTGGGGAAAAAGTTCGACTGGAGTTTCAACACGAATTCATCACCCTTTTGTAGTATGTTCGTGCTCTGCAAATCCGTGTATGAATGTACGGTTAGGTGCGTGATTCTGACGTTGGTGAGGTGTATTTAAATCTATACACGCTCACAAAGTGATCGTGTTCACGATCTAGACAGCATACGGCAAGAATTTCTTTTACCAGAGGCCGTCGAACTGGAAAGCTCTTTTTAAAAGCTTCCTTGTCTAAAAGCGACCGCAAAGCTGTTTTACTGCCGTATTGAACCAAAATTAAATCGCTTCTTTTCACAGCGTATAAAAAAATGATCATTTGAATTAACGGATAGAAGTGTAATGTGTACATCCATTCATTATAGGATTAGATTAATGTGGAAAAAACTAGCCAAAATTCAATGATTTTCTTATACTAGGAAACCTAGAATTCTTTGATCCAATTTATCTGCAGCAAATAGCAGGGTTTATTTGTAATGAATATTTCGTTATATTTTTTGCTTCGTTCTTGAGAGTATTTTTTAACAGTTCCCTTCAATTTCTCAGAGACGTGCGGTTGTCTTTGACTCGGGGTAAAAAAATTCTACGCTTCACACCCTGGAATCTGAATTCCAAATCGCTCTGAAAATGGAAATGAAGATTTTGGGACTGAACTTGAAAATTGGGAAAATCTCTATTCTCCTGAGAAATCTCTGAGTAGCACAATATACTTTTTTGGTAAATCGATTTTTCAGTAGCACAATATTTTTAAATACTTTTGATAGAATACGTTTCATTTTTACGATGTATACCTATCACTCGAAGTTATCTTGACAAAGTTTTAGAACTGCATGTCATAACTGATGCGAAGGCTTTTTTAGTGAGTAGTTGGAAAATCCTATTTTTGAACATAATTCATTCTCAATTTTTGTATCTGAATTTGAATAGGGTTGATACAAAGTAAAATTATATATTTCTATGAAATCTTTACACTCTGAAATATTCAGCTCGTAATTTGAGCTCTATTTGCTCTGATTAAATTCAGTAAAACCCCTGAAATTTACATGTATACTGATGTAAAAATGCACATATGCAAGTGAACGCAAGATAGCCTAACGCAAGGCATGTGTGAACGAATATAAGGCCTTTATGAACACGAGGCCTTACTCGGACTGAGGAGCTTGCGATCTTATACATGTTTGAATATCAGAATCTTATATACGTGTTTGAATATCAGAATCTTATATACGTGTTTGAATATCAGAATCTTTTACACGTGTTTGAATATCAGAATCTTTTACACGTGTTTGAATATCAGAATCTTTGTTACGTCCCTCGCACCCCAGGTGCGCCGGTCGGTCTCCAGAGGGCCGTGTTCCTAAAGCGTTGCGTGAGACACAAACGTTCCCAGAGAAGACGCAAATTTTCATACCTCGCTTGCATCACAGCTTTCCTTGCGCGAGAATACGATTCCCTTGAAATCGACTCATATTTATGGCAACTCATAAAACTCGGGGGCAATAAAATGAGCATAACTTGCAAGGCCTTTATTTCCAATGAATCCTGTTCTTTGCTGTTTGGTCAAAAATGCGAGCATGCACGTAAGAATGCAATCATCATGTGCGATGGGCACGTCCACGTACGTCTTTAATGGAAATGAACGTATAACATTAGACGTGCCAACCTTACGTGCCGCTTGAGGGTATCGTTTAACATCTTCCGTGTGTAGAAACAAGGTCTTTGGTTCCTAGAGTTTCCTCTTCACAAGCAATTATTTTACTTGTACTTTTGTTTTACCTTTTACTTTTATAAATTGTTTTACTATTACGTATTGATCTGTTCATTAATCGCTAAATGTTCTCGTTATTTCTATGATGTTGGCAGTTAAGAAATAGTTCTAGGTGAATATTCAGAACCGCAAATGGTACAAGGCTTCAGTGAAAGTCCTTAAACTCTGGGTCACTACAGTCATTCACGCCCTCATCAAAGGTTCAGAAAGTACTTTAAAAATATTCTGGACGTGAATCTGAGTGGCGATCAGAAAAGGTAAGTTTGCTTCGAAATTTTCATTTTAGAAAATCCAACTGTTTCAATAATTTTTATCAAGTGTGAATAGCTTAGGAGGTTTCGAAAACAGAGCCGTAGATAAAGAGCGACTTAAGAAGATGGAAACTTTGTCTCTCGAGGAGACGATGAACCTAAGCAAGCGAAATCACGCAACTGCACATCGAATTTCATTTAACGCATTTCTTTTCACCCCCAGTACAAACAATGAGGCTAGTGCAACTTTTGTGTCTATAAAAAGAATAGAATTTGGAGGAAATAAATAAAGTATAATGAAGACGAAGTGCAGAAACTCTGGTTGATGTCGAACGAAAACTCTACTCACCCTGAGATGTTGCCAGAAAATATAATTTAAATTCGGTCAAAACTGCCTGATAACGCAGTCACAAAATGTGCTTAAATAATTAGGATAACACTCATTGTTACTCAGAGAATTGAAATTTCTTATACAGTAAGAAGAGACAAAAATAGACTAACGATATGTATAACTGTAAAATTTAAGATTAATTCAAATTCAAGGATTGGTTCAATACGAATATGAAAGACAGCCCTGTGGAACTAAGAGGATCAAAAAGTAAAAGAGAAAATCACTTTCAGAATTCCCAACAGGTAAATTTAAAACGAGACGTATATACATATTGAAAATCGAATTACCGTTCAGAGTTTTCTTTGCCGGAGGTGTAGAGTACTGCAGAACGTCTATGTTTATTTTCAATAAATGGCCACTTTTTGCGTGCTTCAAATTGCTAGTCGGGTCTTGCTCATATGCCTAAAATCCAGAGTAAGCAAAATACACCAGGATCAAAGAATGACAGAGGCTATTAGCTCAGCTAGAGAGTCACATGGAAAACATAGCATGTTTCTCAAGCAAAAGGATTTACTCTCGAGGTTTCGTTGTGGGAAGTTTCATTTCTAGGTTTAATTTATTTGTGTGTTCCCTATAAAAAGCCGCACAAGCTTGATGTCTTAACACAACTCTAAAATACCTGTTACATATTTAAAGATGCCTTATAATACGCTTAGATTTTTTCAGATATATATATATAAATTCAATGGTAACGATATTAAAATTAACATTGTCTGCAGGTACATATGTACGTCGCAAAGAAAATAAATCATAACAACATAGTAATGAAAAAATAAGGTTTACGAAAATAACTCAACCATGTTGTGGCATTCATTGTCTTTTGGATTATGCAGCTTAAAAAAGTTTAAGGTTGACAGAATGTAGAGTGCGTGTAGAGTTAATTAGAACCAGAGAGAGTAGAGCCACTACGTCACATTCATCGATACCGGGAATACACTCGTATGTTCACACATGAAAGCTCTCACTACAGCTATTCAGAAACTTTTACTTCAAATTATGGAAAAACTCTACGGACTGTCTCGATTTTTTTTGACCTCCAAGGTCTGTTTTTATTTTTCAAATTGTGTTCACAAAGAATTAATTTCTGGGAAAATGTCTTTCAGATGAGATAGTTTATCTCAAGTGAAAATGAGGCCTCGGTGTAGTAACTGCGCAGTGAATTGATATCGATTATACTTAAGATTATTGACATGTTAGTTCACATCGCTCTACAGGATTAAAATTAATCTTTTCTAAGGAAGAATTAAATTCGTACTCTTTATATTTACCAACTACTGAACATCTTGGACCACATTCAAAACAACACAGACTTTGTTGGCAAAGACTATTAAATTCACTTAGCTTTATGTTTTCTGTCATACATTTTCTTTCACCACGGCAGCGGTGTCACCATTTCAATATATTCCAGAGAAATCTGAACAATAGATTAAAAATTCCAATTCCCACCTGAATAAACACATTAGGAATACATTTTCTGCAATCAAATATAATCTGCATCGTCAACCCTGCCGCAATGATATTTAATTACTTTTTTAAGGAGGTTAATCCTGGCATGAGGGTAATTAAGGAGTCATTTGAAGAAGGTTAATCCTGGTTTCAGGGTATTTAAAGGCTCATTTTAAGGAGGTTAACCCTGGTGCCAGGATATTTAAGGACATTTAAAGAGGTTATTCCTAGTATGAGAATATTGAAGGACTCATTTTATCAAGATTAAAGCAGCAGAAAATATCTTTCCATAAATAACATTTTTTGAGGCAATTAATCACTCCTCCAGAACACTCTAAAGAGTCAGTTTACTGAGGAAGATCCCGTCTGAAGGTTACTTTAAGGAATCAATTTGAGGAAGTTTTTGTTAATCCAGTCGAGTGGAAAGTTTAGCAGGAGAGCAGGCCCTCTCAGTGCCCTTCAAAATGAAGATTTGCCGATTCAATCTTCAAATCGGTGTTCTTTTCATAAAATTACAGTCGCGCTACAGTGATTCTTATTTCGCAACTCTTAAGCAATTTTTAAACTGCTTCTCTAATTCTAAATAACAAATTCTAGCATCATCATGGAACGCAAGCGTCTCTTTTGGCTCAGAGGGTACCTTAGACGTCGTCTCATTGAACATACCACTTGTTAATTGCGTTTGAGTCGTACGGCTTGACTGCAGCTCACATCCCCTTAGCAAGCTTGCCATCCCCTATTGAAGTCATGATGAAGAGCATCTTCCGAACAATTTTGTTAAGTAAAGTAATCTCCCAAAACCAGTGATCCAACTGCATTCCAACATTTCCGCTCAAAAAAACAGGTAGTGGATCGGGTGTTTAGTCGCGGCCAAATGTGGTCCATATATGCTCCCAAATGAAGGAATATGGCTAGCTCGCTCTAATGACGTAATCAGGATACCGTGTCTAATTTATTCATGACTAGACAGTTGACTGCAGAATTCGTTCTCCGACATCCGCGTAAGCTATACGATTACTGTACGATAAATATTGGTCGTTTTGTACGATACAGCAAGCAGGCTGTAGCAAAATTCTTCGCCTTCACGGAAAATGAACTGAGAATGGACAAATTTCACTCATGTATGCGAGCTAAAAAGTGCCGTGCAGTGTTCTCAAGTGAGCTCAATGCTTTTGATGCACGCGCCGTCAACAGCAAATAGGTTTTACTGGACTCAAAATGACACATTCATCCGAGTAGTCATCACGTTATGCCTTTCGTTGTATAATTATAACTTACCCTTGTTTTTGAGACTGTTAATATTGGATGCATTGTGTGTTTTTTCACTGACATCTTAGTTATAGTGCATTCCTTGATAAAAATGTTCGATTGGTAGGCTCTGGGAGTTATATACCATCAGTTTAAGTGATTAATTAAGCATCTAACGCTGGTTACTTGTTGATCAATTTATAACATGGAAACTCATCTAAAATGAGCTATTGTCAAACAATATTTTTTAGGAATTTTTAAACGTATTAGTTCAAAAAATAATCTATCCATTATTCTTTATGAAATTTTGGGCCACAACCTGACGTACTTGCGAAGCTGTCGCATCGCGTAAGTCTACTGTCTTCGTGCGTAAGTCTACCGTCGCCTTGTGTAAGTCTACCGTCGCCTTGCGTAAGTCTACCGTTGTCTTGCGTAAGTCTACCGTTGTCTTGCGTAAGTCTACCGTCGCCTTGCGTAAGTCTACCGTCGCTTTGCGTAAGTCTACCGTCGCCTAGCATAAGTCAACCGTCACCTCTCGTAAGTCTCGAAACGATTTCGAAAAGACAATAAAACTGCAAATTTATTCGGTTCTAGTGGCGTTTTTTTAGTTTCAACGTTGGATTGTGAAATAAGAATAAATACATCACAAGTTTTCACCTCTAACGAAGAAAAATATCATGCAATGAAAGACTATTCATACACAGTAATCGTCGCTATGAGTCAAAGTCAAAACTCTGACCGGATTATTTACTACGTTTGACTTCCGCTTATTTTCGCCGGCTGGTGAGTGAGTCACTCATCTTTTACTCTGCAAGAGATGTCATAAAAGTTTGTATCCTCTACAGAATGTTATCATAACCCTTAGAATTCATGGAGCGTAATGAATTGGATCATACAACTAGACTAACTATGGCCAAGCTGTAAAGCATTACCCATAAACTTCGTGCGTTAATTAACGTTACCATTACTTAATATTCCGAAGAAGCAGAAGCAGACGGGAAGGGTACGGATTGTCGTGCAGTTACGTCATGAAACACGCAACAGGCGTTCACGAGGCGTTAAGGCCGACAACAGTTCAATAGTTAAATGTAAGCGTGGGTGCAGGGCGTGCTCTCAATGCTGGCAGAAACTCAAGGAGATAAGAAATAAACACAGCCTGATGAATGATCTTTTTATAGGTATGCAACGTGCAGTTAATTAATGTGCTTCGGGTACATCATGAACAAGTTGCATTCTCGAAACAAACCTTCGTAAAACGTCCAGTTAGTATCAGCCATCGTGTGATACAGACATTGTCCTATAGGTGTAAAATTCATTTCCATCGCGGATCCTGCTCAGAATCAATGGATTTGTCACCCTCCAAATTTTGTCGCAACGTCGCCCACTTATCGCCAGAAACATTTCCCGAACCTGCACCAAAATTCATCGAAAAAATTACGGAAAATATCATTGAATTCACCCTTGAGAAAAATTACGCAATAATTTTTTATGCAGCCCAGCAAATTTAGTGTACGCAATCCCACATAAAATAACTGGCTTTAAATTGGGTTTAAAAAGTGATATGTGTGATGCCCCGTAAAATGTGCCGAGGTCAGCGGAAGGACAGCTGTTTGAGTTAATTTTCAGTACTTCTGAGTAAAATTATTTAAGGCAAATCCTTAACTCTCAAAAAAACTGAATTTGTGTTGTTCAAACCCAAATAAGAACCAATTATTACGTTGGTCCAAAGTTGAATCGAAAACGTAAAGGGTTTTGCTCAAATAACCTTGGCGAATTTTTATAGAAGAAGCTTAATTTATTCACATTCTTTGCACCCTAAAGGAACTCTGTAACTCGTTCGGGGCACAACGCAAACAACAGCCGCGGAATTTAACTCTGCATTTTTTGGGAAAAACTAAGAATATTATCATAACTATTAATCAAATTTTATATGTTGAAATATTTGTAAAGAACCATTGACAGCCCAGAGGTGTGGAGGAGAGGAAGTCCTGGGAGTCCCTGGAGTGAGGTCTTGGAGGCAAAGGAAATCAGGCTTCGACTGTGGTGACACGGAAATGGAAATGGAAAAATAGGTCTGGGATATGAATGGATTTCTGGTACGCAATTTAGGCTGCACATAAAATATTTTCTGTCTTGGATGTGAAGACTACTAGGCCTCAAAATCGAATTAATTAAATCTCTGGGGCGAAAGATCCTGAGCCTGGAATTTTGAAGAAATTAATTTTCAGTTGTGAAACAAACTATGACTTGGATATGAAGGAAAGTAATTCCCTCAAATACAAACGGGAATTTAATATAAATAGTCTTGAATATGAAAGAAATATATCCTCGGAAACGAATAAATATTTTCTGAAACATTTATATAGAAGTTTTCGATTCAGTGTTTTATCTCTTTACTAAATTCTGTGCATTTACCCGTATAGATTGACGCAATCAAATGAGCGCAAATGACCGCAAAATTTTTTAAATGTCATCCACTTCATCTACTTCCTAATCGGTTCCTTTATTCTGTTTTCATCGATTTTTTAAAACTCAATCTTCTCAAGAAATATTACCTGTTTAATTTTCCTGATAATTATTTTTTGCTATCAGCATTCAGTACCCTCCAATCATTTAATAAACTATAAAACAGTTTGAAAGTATCAATTCAGGAGTAAGATCATTAATTCTTAAAGACAGATCAATTTTATAACTGAGGAAATAAATCGAAAGAGTTTCCTGTCAATTAAAATATTCCAGGTTAAATTTTATTAACATGGAATTTTCCATGGTTCATTTCGCTCATTACTTTCTTCTCTCAAAACTACTTCATCTTGGACTCGAACCACTCTAGGTTCTTCACTCTCACTCCTTAGCTTCACAACGTCTTTTTTTCTCCTCCATTTTATTCTGCTTCGTCTTATTCTCCGTCTTCTTTTGCCGTGAAGGTTCATGGACCAGCATTTTTCCAATCCATAATTTGGATCATCTTCTTTTTCGGGGAGAAAATTCAAACTCTTAGCACAGTGTGCTTGTAATTGTGCTCATTTACATCATTGATGACAGGTACACAAGATATACGTCTGCAGATAATGACCAATCTTAATATGATGATGTCCTATCATAAGAAATAATAACCGACTCCAACCGTCTATTTCCGCATTTATTTGATATTTAGGAGACCTTGACTCTGATCGTAATATTTCCAGGAACACGTTCTTCGATCACCCGATGCTGTCTCTCCAAGCAGGCCGTGAATTCCTCCTCTTTTATTTACGCATGGCAAAGTTCAATTACGCAGTCCGAGGGTCTCTCCCAAACCTGAGGAACACGTGGTCCAGATCTTGCCTCTTCACCTCCGGGTCGCTGAGAGGCACCACGCTGCGTTCAACTGCGGGTACGGAATGGTGTGAGTTAGAGGTGCGTGAACGCACGCACGTTTAATATTAGTCATCATGGGAGTAAACATCGTGAGCCAAATAACTGGAAAATAAAATTAAAGAATCGAATGAAATCATTCGCAGAAAGTGATTGATAAATAAAGTAGTTGAGATGACCATCGTCGTATTTGGGTTAGGTTTCAATTCAATTTATCGACGAATTGCATCAAAATTTATCTAAAAATCTAACACTCACAAGAAAATGACACACACGTCTGAATGTAACTAAGATTAGACATATTTCAATTTGCAAACTTCCTAATTTATTTTTTTTAATTGTTTCAAAATCTCAAGTTCGTTCGAGACATGTTCGTTCATCCTAAGTATCTGTTGAAGTTGACTATTGTTATCGATTAATAAAATATTGTACCATGCATCCATGGTATGAATAATTTATGAATAGTACTTATGAAGGTTGGATGAGTTCGAAAGTTAAAGAAATTTTGAATCTTATCTGAAATGACGATCTTATGATAGCTAAATCTTAAGGACTGCTATCGAAATTGGAGGCATACTGAAACCATCTGTACCATTATCTCTCACCAATTCCTTGCGATAATTAATATTCTCTAAATAGAAGCATGCGTGAGAACAAACTTCGTTGATTAACAAAGAAGATTTGATTTATAAAATAGGGATACACCATGTTGGAAACATTTCAAAATTTGGAAAATTCATGTATATAGACATTCATGTTGTGCACAACCGAAAAATTATTGAACACATAACTGCACCATGGCACATAAGTGTTCCGTGTCGCATAAGTGCACCATAAGCGATAAAATTATTAAAAGCTGATACTTATTCAAGAAATCCCAAATTCCTGGGTTAAAATTTCGTTTATTTTCATCGTCACATATTGTTGGGATTTCAATCAGTGTATTTCATTTGAAATATCTTAGTCTGTTCCCAACGCGAGACTCATTTTATGCAAAGCTTTCATTTTACATATAGAAATTGTAGAGGAATTTCAAAAGCACTTCATTCTTACAGTTTTCCGACGAGCAGCGAAGATTCCGTACTTATGCAAACTCAGAGCCGGCGCATTAAAAAAACTCTCATCAGCTGCCGAATGGGATTGGGTCCTGGAATGAAGCCGCGGCATTCCAGCCGTGAAGCTAAGCTGGAACCTTTCGAGCCTCGCAGAATATAAAACTGCCAGACTGAGTCGCCATTAATCGTGGGAGGCTCTCTTCCAAGTCTAGTCACAAAATGTGCTGCTAAAGCAAAGCTTTTGAGTGTCAAATCTAACTAAGATGACGTCCATGTAGAACATCGTACCGACCTCGTACTGAAATACAAACAGCACGTCAGAAGAGTCAGAATAGATTTTGGATCACCTTTTTGCACAACCCTTTCGCCCTAATAAAAATCGGCGCAATTCATTTTGCAGAGTTCACCGGCCAGCAGCGCAGTGGCAGCGCAGTGGCAGTGCAGTAGCAGTATAGGGGCAGTGCAGTGGCGCTGTTGTTTTGTTCGCTTTAGAACATTACTGCCGAGATCAGCAAGCAGCCATTAGCTACCATTGCTGGGAAGAACTGCTTGAAGCCTACCGTGCAAGTGCGCTAATTTTCATCTGGATTTGGCGCGGACGGAAGGATCGATGTCCAGTCTTGCTTGAAAGTGCATGGATCGCACGCATGTAGGGGAAAGCGATTTCTCATGAGATTTTGTCATTGGCCTTTGCATTGAGGAAGGGTAGCGGAATGCTATCGTGACAAAGATAATCAAGTTAATAACTCAGTGCACTTATGTGTTTTACTTTTCCCATGGCGCATGCAATGAGCATTAAATTGACTTCCAGCGCATTCCAACCTCTATGTTTATGTAAAATATTTATATACTCAATTCTTATCGTTTACTTAGCTGAAAAAATGATAGGTAAATCCGTATTTCAAATTACACCATATAAAATTTAAATACGTATTGAATTGTATATAGAGGATGTCCCAGAAGTAATTGATACTTTCGTTGATGAGTAAATAGGATACCAAATTGTAGGGCGCAGAAGTAACTGAGCCTTTTAATTTGGATACCACATTTTAATAGGACGCCTTACAATTTGGTATCCTATTTACTCATCAACGCAAGGGTCAGTTACTTCTGGGAGACCTTTTATAATAAGCGACCGAGCTAATCTAGTTCTTTGTTTTAATCCATGATCCTTCAACGTTGAGCTGCTGCTTGGGAGAGCGTAAAATCAACCCACACCATCCGTCGCGGCTGACAAATTCTTTAATAGGAGCCCAAAGATTACACGCCGTCCTAACACCTGGTGCCCTCACGCTGCAGCCGGTTACTCAATGCACAGGAAATTTCGACAGGAATTAGACCGATCTTCTGCAGATGAGGAGCGTTTGTGCGCGTCAGCTCATTTTAACAGCTCCGTTTATCACGCAACGCACGTATCCTATCGACGGAACCTGGACGTAGGTATTCGTGTTGGGAAGTTCAAATAAATGACTGAATGAATAAAAATGTATAAATGTCAATTTGATCAATTTCAGTCGTGCAGTTATAAATGTTATTTTATACATTCTTTATTAAAGATCAAGGACATTTGTTTGTTGACGATTTTTCTAATAATTTTTTCAATTTTTCATACAAGAATTTCAAATTGGGTCGTAGTTGGTAAAGAATACTTCCAATAGGCTTTTTGAATATTAATAAGTCCGACACTTTGAATGTTCTCACGTTCATTTTCATGAATAAAGTTGCTCTAAATTTAACGAGAATTTTGAGATTGAAGTACTATTCGGCGGTATCATATGTACGAGGGAAAAAATTAGAAATGACAAAATGACAAGATAAAGCAAATATTCGCAGCGTGCGGTCTAAGCCAGCAAACTTTCATTTGATATCCTGTTGCTACTGGAGAATTAATATAGCCTTTTATAAATGTTAACGGACGAATTACCACCACCAATCAACGTCCCAATTTTCGTCAGTATCTTCTATCCAAAAGGAGCTGGTCACTGCTGGTTAATATCCATCTTATTTCTGTAGAGGAAAATTTATACAGTTCCCTGAGATACTGCCAGCATCAGTAATGTAGAGAATAAGAATGCAATATTTGCTATTATAGACACGGCAAAACTGGAGTTTCAGCTTTGATCATGTTTGTAAAATCTGCCCTAATTTAATCATTTTCCGTTAGGAGTTAATTTATATACTTTAAATGCTCATCTAGTGGAAACTATTAACAACTTCAGAACTTTTCTCACAGAAATGACTTTTCTCACAGAAATTAAATTTTATCTCATGAAGTGAAGTAGAAGTCAACATCACAAATTATAAATCATTGTTCCTGAATTACTGAGCGGCAGGTTCATCTGACTTTACAAGATCGAGCTTTATGTTAAAGTGAACCGAAATATCTCAGAAAAATGTAGAATTTCATTCCTGTTGAATTTATGCGTTATCATCCAAAAACATCCACTCCGAATGTCGTAAAAGATCAGTTGACCCTGTATTTTTTTCGTAAATTTTTGAGCACGTGCAATACGACGTGCGATAAGTGAAAATAAAAATACAGGAATATGGTTAATTTGACATCAGGGATGCGAATAGAAACCCTCTTGCACCATACGCCAGAGACCTCGGACTGTCCAGAAAGACAGGCGCTTCTCAGATGAAGTCCATGGCGCACTGGTAACGCGTTCTGCTCACGACTGGAAAGTGAGGGTTCGATCCCCGGCTGAGTAAACGGATTTTACGGAACCACCGAGTGATTCCCAAGGAAAAATAAATTTAGGCCTCAAATTCCTCACATGATAACGTGTCAGTACATATAAGCTATTGAAAATAAATCATTGTACTGTATGCTAATCGTATTGGAATCAATAGAGTTTCTTAAAAAAGATACCCACGCATAAATATTTTTGACCAAAGAACTCAACTGATGATTTTGTATTTCTTTTGGATGATAAAAATAACATTTTCGAATGAATTGTATTCATAAAAAACGTTCTTTTCCTAGTCGTTAGTTTTAAGGGCTATTTAATGCACAATTATTTGCAATCTATAATAATTTTCAGGCATGAACGATAATGCGCTTCCAAACATTCTCAATTCGCCTTCTCATTTATATCTGCTGGAACGCACGTAGATACGAAGATGTCTTCCCACCGTAACTTTGCACACATGGCTACGAATTTAGCACAGCAATATTTATGCAATGAGTACGAGACTTCTAATTTTATGAACAGTACCATTCCACGCGCTGTGAGGCATGTGCCAATAACGCTCTAAATTTCTGCAGCATCAAGTACGTTCTGCACTTACCCACTTACCGTTTTTTTATAGTGGGAATGTCACTTTTTTTGATACTTAAAAAGGAGAAATCATCGTGAAACTACGCTGTTCAAGCCGCCAGCGATAGTGTCTGTATCTCTCAATATCTATGAAGTTATGCATATTTAATTAATGAGATTGATCAGCATCCGGGTTAAGTGTTGCCATACTTATTTAATTAGTAATAGCTCAGCATCCTTACCGAAGGCTGCAATAAGTATTTAATTATTCGTGATATTGAAAAAACCTCTTGTCGAGTCTTCTATTAATTAGTAATTAGTAATATAGCTTAGTTCCCGTGTCGAGCGGAGAGATAATTAGTGACGCGATCAAAAAGTTCTTCATTTTCTCGTGAGGAAACCCTGCTTGTTGAAGGCAAATCAAATATACTTTTTTATGGCATTCTCGAGAAATTCTTTCCAAAGAATTGTGCAGTTTTCGTTAGAGTCTTCGGAGAAGTGCGAGCTTGGGAGCTTGGCTTGCACTCGTACAAAGCCCAGGCTCTGAGTGGTTTAATTTTGATCGAGTATTTCATTTTGATGAAGCCTCCAACTGACTTGATGGAATAATATAATAATAATGAGGGCGAGGTAGTCGTAGCCGCCGATTTTCCACAACTTCGTTCAATCTTAGACCCGAATAAGTCGAATTTTTCAAATTTGAGTAATCTTACTAAATGCCGCTCTCTTCTCCTCAGAAAATACTTTTAATGTTACTTGAGCAGATCATGCAGATTTAAAATAACTGGTAGATTTGTATAACTGGTAGATTTGCCAAAAGTGTAGCAAGCAACACCCGTGAAGCGGTGGAAATGTTCGTCTTTTTTTTCTCACAAGCTAAAAATCAAGCTTCTTTTAACGGCAATAATGTTCCTCAAAATGTCTGCAAGTATAATGTCAACTTATTGTCGGAATTTATTTGAAAATTTCAAAGATTTAAATAGCAATGAAATGATTAGACATGCTCCCAACTAATCACGGGAAGATAATTTTTAGCAAAGGTTTCATAGAAAAGCATACCTTTTTTTCAGTGCAGTGCAAGAAGAAGGGATTTTTAATTGAACTTTGCTACTTAATGAGGATCAAGGACCTGCTCCAAAGTTCAGACCGTGCTCAGGGCTCGCCAACTTCAGCCATTAGGAGTGTTGTGAGGCGTAGCACAGATACGCAACAGGGAATTTAACTTTGGTCTTCGTCCATTAAATTTTAAAGGGCAAAATTAGCTCTGGAAATCAACAGGCAATCCTGTTACGCTAACAGCGGCTTTGAAGGAGCTTACATTCCTGTTGGGTCCATTATCTTTATGAGAAAGAATCTTCCAAGCAGCGTAATGTTTACAGCTGCAAGTGTTCCACCTGAGCAGATAACGGACCTAGGTTGAATATCCACCATCCCCTTGGGAACAAATTACTTTTAGCACTTAAGGTTTACTTTAAAAGTTGGACTAGCTTATGAAACGATACTTAATTTTTAAATTATTAATTCGGTAAAAAATTCATGAAAAAAACAACTTCTTTTTTACCTTTTGAAGATTATTTTTAGCCAATGTCCCCATGTCATCCCTAAACATACAACCGTTCTTTGTTGGTTCCCACATTAATTTTGAAATCATGAGTGGAATAAAAAATTGAATAAATTTCTAAGCGAAAATCCTTTCATCTTCTAAAGAACTCTATTGAAAAAAATACGCAGCTTTTCCCATGTCAAAACTGTTCTTTATCTCTCTTGGTCTTTCGAAACATTTTTTCAAGCACCTAAAGCACCCATTATGAGCTCAGCTGTGATGAAGGAAAAAGGGAGTTTCTTGGCACTAGTTCACGTTCATCAGAATTAGGCCTGCGGATTTCTAAAGACTCTCCCAAATTGATCGAACAGATCCGTCATATTGGAAAAGCGTGGGATTTCCATCAATAAGCAACGGATTTTGCACGGTTTTTCGAAGAATCTAAGAAAAAAGCTCGGGAATTATATTATGAAGAGGGGCTTTCTTGTATATAGGCTACAACTCAAGTCTAGAAAAACGGACCACTTATCTGGCTGATGGCGTAAAGCCCCTTTTGGGCAGCAAAATTATCGTTTGAAAAAAGTGAGTTCTATTCTCGACTTTCAATGTATTTAGCTATCTTCTAAGAAATAATCCTACACATTTTTCGTCATTAGAGTGCAGCCGCCGTACAAGAAAAGTTTATTCTCGTAGAAAGGCTTCCCAGTTCTGGCATTCTCATAGAAATGCAGTAGGAGCGATACACCTTGACGCCTCTCAAGACTTGGGAATTCTTGAACGAACTTAAAAGGTCTGCAGAGCAAAACTTTCACCCGCATTTGACATCAGCATTGAACTTTTGCTTATCCCTCGGCCTTCATGTTACGAATTATTTAGAGCAAGCAACAAATATTATTTGTACACTACACCTGCAGCCAAGCTTGGGTGATTTTCGATTCATTTTCACTGAAATTTATTTCATTTGTAGCTTTCGATTCTCTATGAGGCACGTGCAGTTATCAGCCGCGGTTTTAACTTTTTTTTATGAATATTTTGTTGATCAGAGAGCTGTAGATTTAAGAGGCGAATGATGCCCGTTTGTTGCTTCAATTTTCTAGTTCTAAGGAAGAAAAATTGACCAGAAAATCCGCATGTGAACGAGAGAATTAATTGAAGAGTTTTAGCATCCGTTTCTAAAAGTTTAGATGTGCTTTTTCAAGTCTATAATCTTTCTACTTCCACCAACTAAAACTATTTCTGTCGCGGGGAAGTACGGAGTGAGTTCTTACTAATAGAAACAGCCGTTTGATTATGATTATCTTTGTGACTTTATACACTCGTTAATTTTTCTATTTTTAAGTTTAGTTTATCATTACAACTACTAATCAACAATGACTTCAACAGTCCATAAAAATGGCTTCTTAATGACGAGTCGATGCTCAAACGTCCGTACTGATTCGAACTTTCCCGATGAGCTTCTCTATTTAATTCATCGATGAAAGAAAGAGAAAGTAGAGGAAAGAATTCGTGATGTTCAAGCCCAGCTCAGATTAGTCCTCGCCTCGCCTCCCAGTTCGCTGCGAGTTTTATTCGAAGTATTACAGCTCTCGAAATTTTCTCCCGGAGAACAAAAGCCCATTGATTTCTCCGACGGAAATTCATTCCCGAAAGTTTCATTCATGGACTTTCAAGTCTCGTGAGTTCCTGCACATTCTTTTGCTACCTACGATTAGAAGATGTCGCAAATGTATCTACTAGCACTTGGTGTTCATTTCGCTTCTACTATTTCAAGACTTTATCATCCTCCTGAAAAGGTTAGCTCCGCAGATCGTTTTTTTTTTCAACTTCAAACTTTAAACTCTAAAAGTTGAGCGATAATAGTTATTACCAGCGTAGTTGTCAATCTTCATCATTCCAACGATAACAATACGAATATTACCAGCGAAATTATCACAAACATAATCTCTACCACAACTCCTTCCAGGCGTTGTGGGAGAGAGTTTGAAGACTCAGGATCTCCTCCGATGTGATGGGGCAGAAATGACGGGACACGCTTTCTTCACGGCCGTAGTGTCCGCGTCAGGGCAGGCCTCATTGCTCGACTTCCGTCTCTTTCTGACGGTGCGATGCAATAGCGACACCGGCACAGCGATCCATTTTCCATGGAAGGAATTTTTAGTTGAGTTTCCAGTTTGCTAATGTCCTTGTCAACAGGAAATGTCGTAGGCGGCGAGTTCTAGCGAAACCTTTCCAAGTGTTATCCCGCCTTAAATTTTTCGCGCTCATTTTTAAGGAAAAAATATGTCGTGATATGTTGTGGTTCCTGGCATATATATGAAGCCACTTCTTCAGTCCCCGACGAGGAATCTTTACTACCCACTTCAGGCTGTACACTTGCATTTGTTAGTCTCAATATATTGACTATGTACATACTATCAACAACACTTTACAAAAAAGTTTCTATGCACTATACGAGCGTCCAATAATCGATGTATTTACCATTCAGGATTGCATATCAACTAAATTTGAAGGCTTCTATTGCTCAATTTTACTGATAAATTCGATGTAAATTTATTGATGAATTCGGTATCACAAACCTTTTTACAAGTTAAAATAGAATTACAAGATTCGATGTGAATTGATGAAAAAAAGTCAGAAACTTTTATTTTGTATGGAATAAAAAACTTGAATGTCACATTGGAACAGTCCTCACTTCGTCGACACAAAATATGATGCATAGAAAATTATGAAATGTGTTTACATCTACCTCTTTCTTAGCTTTTAGTTTCAATTATAGGAGAAATTACGTAGGCTAGCTATTTATTTTATAAACTTAGGAAGTAATTCGTCTAAATAAATAACCTGAGCCCAGAGACATATTCACAGCATCAAATAATTAACTCTCTGTTTAACTTTTTTATAAAATCAATCAAATTTTCAACGCGAAATAACGCAGCTCTTCTATTCAGGCAACTCGTGCTTTCATAGCTAACAACAGATCTTACTTTAAGTATTCAGGTTTAAAATTGCACTTAATATCGCACTCCCGGAAAATACTGATTGTGACAAGCATCGTTCAAGTCTGACGCCCCTCGACATTAGTTTGATGAGTTACTGAGGAGGAATTTTTAGTTCAGTTTCCAGTTTGCTAATGTCCTTGTCAACAGGAAATGTCGTAGCCGGCGAGTTCTAGCGAAACCTTTCCAAGTGTTATCCCGCCCTAAATTTTCGCGCTCATTTGAAGGGGAAAGTTGTCGTAAAAAATCTGCAGGTATAACAGCCATTCACGCCTTTCCGAGAGAGGGCATCGAAGAGGACTGTAACTGAGCAGACTATTCCTCTGCCTCATGCTGCCAGTCATTGATGTTACACTTACTGAATACTGATTACATTTACACATACCGTTCTTGTAAAGAACACATCTGTCTTATGCTAACGATAAGTAGATGAATGCAATCATTTATGCAGTGTGTAGTCGTCCCCAAATCCCTATAGAAAATTAGTGCAGTAGTGGAGAAGACTTCAGTCAGATCTTCTCAGCGATAGTAATTCTCTGAAGTATTCTGGCAGGTTTGCGCAGATCATCTTTATGTTCGAAAAATTCGATCGCGGTCGCTTGCAGATCTTTGCAGTGCTTAACATCGGCCGTAATTTCCTTTCCATAAACGGACGTAGCGACCGTGCCACTGCGCCTCTAGTCAGTAAAACGTCAAAAAATGGCGAAGCAAAGTGCGCAAATTTTAAAGGGTGCAGAGCGCTCGATCGGTTCCAAGAAACGACCGTTGTACTGTTATCTTTGGTTAGAGCTGTAGCATCTAGAGAAAGACTCCGATAGCACCGGAAATATTTAGGAAATAAGAAACAAATCTAGCGGATTTTAAAAACTAAATAAGAAATTTGTTCACCCGAACCGACTGAGCGCTACGTGCAGGAGACGACTGGTCATGCGACATTTATTTTGGATACCTTGGTGAGGTTTGGGCCTTCACACCCTGGCCACACTGGGGTGCCGCCTGTTAAATTTATCACACAAGTGCACAAAGCTCACCTTTGGCGTCAAGAAACTGCTCGAGCGCGTCCGTGAGCTCGCCGAGGTTCTTATATTCCTCAATGAACTTGCAGATCCTCTGGGCTGCGGGCCCCATCATGTGAGGAGGGTAACTGCACACCCCCCTGTGGGGGTAAGGGGGCTGCGCTGACGTGGAACTTATGGATGCGAACACCAGTGAACAGATGAACACCGTGAACACGCAGCTGGTCATCTGGTGCCACCTGAACGCTGAGCCTGACGTCTGAACCATCTGCGAGTAAAGAAGAATAAATTACATCTTAGCGAATTGGTGCAGTCGTGGAGAGGAGCTCAGAGCGCTGTGGGGCTGCCGTGTGATGCTGTGGCGCATTTATAAAAAGCCGCTACAGCGTTCCGCAGAAATTTTAGTCGCCAATACTATGTAATAATAACCAGATTGCTAGTGCTTACGATTTGCTTCAGTTTTCTGACTCGAGGATAGAATTATTTGTCTCGCGTTCTTCCATTTAATTAATTGACGACTAGGGACCTCAGAGCGGCCGTTCATACTTGAACAGGAGCTTAATTTGCTCCAATTTCTCGCATTCGGAATTACGTTTTTTCTATTGCCGTAAAAAAAATATAAGAGTTAACTTTTGACAGCGATTTTTGCCTGCAAGGTCATTTTCTCAACATAAAGTCAGCTCGCTGTGCTGATGGAGAGTCGGGCTTCTCTGTGATGGAAGAATCAGTGACAGCGGATACTTCAAATCTCATCTGCACGAAAAACGTCTCATTTACACAATAGAACTGTGAAAAGCAATACCTTTCGTAAGAGTTCATTTAATAGCCGAAGTATAGCCTAAACTCAGCTGAAAATAGTTTTTTGTCGTCATGGGAACCTATTCTAGATAGGTTTTTTATTCCTATTAACCTATTACAAGTCTCTTATTTCTATTAGGCTTGAAAAGCTGTCGAAATAGGACTGCACGCTTCCCAGCCGACTGCAACTTCAGCTCCTAATAGAGTCAGTAATGATGATGAGTGTGAGCCGCTATTGGCGTGCCGTGGCTGGATCAGTTCACTAATTATGAACATGGCAGTCGGCTCAAAGGTGAGCTTTTGAACTGAACTGCTAATGACTCTGACAATGGGCAGCAATTAACAGAGGCATTCATTGTATTTTTCCCAGCCTTCACCAGTGTTTTGTACTAATTCAGATACAACCTTTTCATCCAGAGCGATTTTCTGGGGGCGATTCTCGGTCATTTTTATTTTTACATTGAGGTAATTTGAGCCAATGTGTAGTTAACATGAGTTTAATGGGAAGTTCTCTAACGCAGGGTCGGCTCATCCCAACTACAAATGACGTAACAAACCCCGGTCAGGTGATGCAGGCTGTACAGGTGTCTCCTCATACCGTATGCACAAGCGGTCACAGTCTGCCACAATTAGCTCCGGTCCAAGTTGAGGCTAAATACTATTGCTCGGGCAACGGAATTGACGCCTGATCATTTTGGATCGTTGCATGTGGTAAAAGGAAATAAACATAACTTCACAAGCATTTTTCGTACGTACATGTACGTACGAAAACGTTCCATTTATTCGGACGTTCCATTGTTAGCAAAAAATCTAACGCGCATTGTTATTGCTCTCAACATTTAACATAGAAAACGGAGAAATTCGGCACCAAAACACAAATATCCAAAATAATATGAAGAAAGAACTAAAAATTCACAGGAATTAGAGATCAGTGTGGAACTCTAACATCGCATGTCCTTCTCGTGTATGTATGTAGTTTCTGCAATATATTATAAAACCCCAAGACAGGGAGGGGGGGAGCTCTGTATGATTTTCATGGTCGTTACTCAAAACTATTTGTAAAAATAATGTACTTAGTAGTACTTCTCGTGCACTGTCAGTCGAGCTCTTTAAGTACAGATCAACGCAGACTATGAGTTCCTTCAGCTAATGTAGCACCGTAGCTAGACTACCAGCATTCCAACGGCTAATGTAGAGCCGTAGCTAGTCTACCAGCATTCCCACAGCTAATGTAGAGCCGCAGCTAGACTACCAGCATTCCTACGGCTAATGTAGAGCTGTAGCTAGACTACCAGCATTCCTACGGCTAATGTAGAGCCGTAGCTAAACAACCAGCAGTCCCACAGCTAATGTAGAGCCGCAGCTAGACTACCAGCATTCCTACAGTTAATGTAGAGCCGTAACTAGACTACCAGCATTCAGTACAGACATGGGGCTAAAAATGAAATTTACAACAAAATATTGAAACCCGGGTTTGAAAAATGAGAGATGGGAGTGAAACAACAACATAACATGAAGTATTTTGATACACTCTTCAAAACACACTATTTCCTTTCAAAAACGTTTCGGATCTCTGGAAGTTCAAGTTTATTCGGATGGCTAAAGTCTGTAAATGCTCACCCGTAGTTGAACAAGGGAAGAAAACACATCATTTTGTGAACTGTAGAATTTTTATTGTCGGGTCACTGATCATTATTGAATCAAATTAGCTGTGGCACTTTCCATGATTCCTGGATATCTGCTCCAAGTAAATTACCAAACTGTAATTTGTGTTTGTAATTTGATGATAAATTTAAAAAGCGTCTAGAACAAGATAAAATATGACTTCCAGTATCCCAGTTGGTTGCCCAGCCCAATATCCAAGATAGCATTTGGGATGAGCATTAAACTTCAGAATTATTAACAAAAAGCTCCAGGACTCGACTCTGTGATAGCGGCCGTGGAAATTAGCAAAAAATACCCAGCTTTTGCCAGACGTTCCATCAGTACGGCTTCGCTCGGATCGATTGAGCCGCGGAGATGCGTGGATGATGGGGAAAATTATTTCTCACTAAAAAGTAGGTCTACGAATCGGTCAATCGTCTAAATACACTAATTAGCTAAGATAGGTGCGTAGATGAGTGGGTGGGGGCGGCGATGACGGGATGAGTGACCTCGATTGTCCCTGGCTGCCGGTCGCATCAGATAGCCGAGATAAGCGATAGATAAGCGAGTAAATATGTATGGGTCGCCCTCACACGCTCCGTGGGCGAGAAATGCTCCCAGTTTTGTAATATACAACAGAACTTCGACGTAAGATTTGCACGCTTACGCGGAACAAACTCACGAAAAACTCGTCACACGACCAAAGTTTTGTTAGGAAATCCGTTTTCATTTACGAATGAAGCCAATTCTGAATCATAAGTCAAAATTTGGGCTATTAAACTATTGTTGAAGCGCGTTAGTCAGTAACGGTTTTTCTTACATTTGTGTCACTTGCTTCTACAAAAATCAAATCAGCTTTATTTCGAACTTTGACCAAAATACCCGTTTGACATGTATGATTCTCGTTTTAGAGTTAATTTGAAATCATTACAAGAAATACTCTAAGCCTTCTAACTTTCATGATATCCTAAATAATTCTACATAAATTTGTGCAGACCAAATGAAGCCCTTCCTTTTCTGATAGTGTATCTTGCTCGCAATTTATACTGTTGGTTGTCTGTACATTTTTATTCTTTTCCAGGCATCTACATTACTGTGCATTGCTGTGCTCCTTACTAAATAATCTGTCAAAATTAATAAATCTGTTGACCTGTAAAATTAATTAAGTTTCTAACTTATGGACATCGCTGCACCATGCGCAACACTAACAGCGTAAGTCGTTATTTATTGCCTTGATACTCAGTCTTCCCCTAAGCGTATCTCTCAGACACATCTTTTTTCCGTGGATAATCCGTTACCAAATTCAAAAATTACCCGCGACCACGTGAGGGCGCTGAGAGCACTTCAAGGCTCGCTCCTAACTTGGGTCAACAAATTTGGCGAGTTTACTTCGAGCAACTTGGCGTAACTTAGAGTTTAATTGCTCTAGAATTAATACAGTGTTGGATTTGCGCGAGAAATCCAGTGTGCAAACATTTTACAAATGTGCCAATTCCGTTAGATAAGATTAGCGACAACCTTTGCAGGTAAGGAAAAGCATTTCTTCTGAGAATCCTCAAAATCTCCAACAATTGAAAAAAATTGTCAAATTCCAGCAAAATCAAGTTAAATCTCTTCTTTTTCACGTATTTTTTGTCTAAACAAACCTCGAGTGATCGTTTCTTATGTGTTCAGTCTTGTTTGAAGTCGTATTCTATTTTTTCTGTACCCGTTCAGGTTTATCTCTTATTTTTTATTCTGCTTCTAAGGTAGGACACACATTTCTCCTCGACTCATCCATTCATCGTTATAATTATTCCGTAAAAGTAATCACACCCCATTCCGAAATACTACCATCATACATTCAATTCAAACTTTTTTCCGGATATGGTCCATAATCAGTCTTGATTCGTTCATAACGAATTTCATTTCGATCACTCACTCTCACTTTTTATTTAATAGCTTCGAAAGTACGAATATCTCGCAATGTTCTTCAGAATTTCAGAGAATTTTTGTTAAGGAGCACCAGGTGAAGCTACGTTCATTATCTTCTTCGGGCCGAAAGTAATGATCAATCCTCAGAGCCCTCGCACGATCCAGCAAAGTCCCATGCGGGGATTGCTAAGAAATACGATAAATATATCAATCAAAAGATAAAGAAAAAAAAATTGTTCATCCGGAAATGTCTCACACACGTTGTACTAACAATCGGGGTTTCTTTCACAAAAAGTCCAATGCTAAAATCTAACATGAAAATCACACTGAAACATCGAACTGTAATTTTGAACCTAATGCGCTGTTCCCATCCTAAGCTGTGATGGCAATAAGCGGTCTTCGGTCACAGCACGAATGATGCGACGTAAACGGGATTGTTAAGAACATTTAGGTGCGGCCAATAATACTATGGAATAGAAAATTTGTTGCTGTCAATGTCAATACGCCATTTATTATAAAAATTTTGTTTTCAGATTGAAAATTGCTTCGGTATGTACACGAAAATATCAACCACGTGAGGTTGTAGCACAATTTTGAAAATCTTATAATTTTAAAGACATTTATTCGTACACGCGCTGATTTTAAGTTGGCACACAAATCTTGTACGACTCAAATATTTTATCTTAGTTTGAGAAGTAATTTATTCCTACCACCACTATTTCTTCTAAATTCAAATTCATGGCTAAATAAATTTTTTCACCAAGGAAGCTGGGCCAGGACAAGCACAACCTCTCACAGCTCAATGCGAGACGGCGCCCGAGGAGGAGTGGCGCTCTGTGCACTGAGGAGGAAGACTTCCGTAGATTTTAGACGTTTGATTTGCATGACGATTTTTAAAGAGTTCGAGTGAATTATAAAGCTCGTATAAGATATTTAAAAGACATAACCGTATGATTCAGTCAATATTATGTGGAATTGAGCTATCATGCAAAGCCAGGAGAAAATTCGAATGTAAAAGATAAAAATTCATTAATTATGGGTATCCGAAAATTGCAGAGCATGCTTTTTGCTGCGCACTTTTAATAATGTTTAACTTACACTAGCAGAGAGAAACATACGATACTTGATTCTGGAATCAATTTACCGTTTTACCTGTATGTTCTGTTTATACCTGAACACAGAACTTGGAAATTTTAAACAATAACCTTCAAATTCACTGATGAATCATATTCTTGAAACTTGTCGTACATTGCCCCGTAGTATGCACTTAAAAAGCGTGCCCGACCAGGCTAGAAGACAACAGGTTGCACTTCTGCTTCAGAGCTATGAGGGAAAAGATCTCTTTTCCTGAACGGTGAATCTGTGGTGGTGGTTATTGAATTACTTTTCCCAGCCTCGGATCGAGCTCCTGAGGCGTTCAGCCACCACGCCTGTGGGACGGGACTCTGGGTAGCCGGTGTGGCTCCTACTTTGGAACTGACTCCCACTCTGAAACTGTCTCTTTGGAACTGACTCCCACTCTGAAGCTGGCTCTTTGGAACTGACTCCCACTCTGAAGCTGGCTCTAACTTTAGAACTGACACCCACTCTGAAGCTGTCTCTTTAGAACTGACTCCCACTCTGAAGCTGACTCTGACTTTAGAACTGACATTCTCTTTTAAACTAACTCTGACTCTGAAAATTCAAATATTTCTAGGAACTAGCTTGAAAAAATCATTGCATTTTATTCAGATGGCACGTTTTTCCAACGTTAACGCCAGCTACAATTGCGCTTCGACTTTTAATTTCACTTAAAATAAACAGCCAGTCTCTTCGTTTTAAGGTCGCCAGCATACCTGTGGATCACACGAGGCTGTGTCGAGGGAAGGACGCGAACAACAAAGCATCTCAGCCCTACGCGTGTCGCTGGAGCTACATAAGTCTGACGAGCGCTTGCCAAACTGAATGTTCATCGAATTTTTTTTTGCGGAGAATTCCTCGTATTCAGCATTTACGATTCGGAAGTTTACACACCGAGGAAAATACGGACGAACTATAGACGTATTGAATGATGATGAGCAGTTATTGCTTCATTTCTACGATGAAATTATCTTGAAGCCCGTCATTGATTTTCAACTATAGTTTTTTCGTTGACTCCATAACTGTGGTACCTCTTTTCTAAATTGTGAACCATGTAGCAGAGAGGTATGATGATTAATGATTTGAAAAGCCACTGCCTTCATAAAACACCCGTTCACTAAGCCGACAGCGCTGTGGACCGCGTAGTTCTAATTCCGATGAATTTTCATTCACTGCTTTAAGAGCCTTAAATACAACTCAGTAAACTTTTTAACAGATTTTATGTATCCTCAAAAGACTTCAAAGCCTCAAATAACATTCATGAGCCCTACTGAACTTAATAGACCCCAATAATGGTTTAAATAGTCCCTGTGAATGGTACAACGTGAAGGAACCGAGCTAAGCTGGTTCACGGACACTGCAGAAAGAACAAAGGCTCCTAAAAGTGCCCTAGAGGTCATAGAACTTATTCAGACAAGTAGCTACGAATAAAAACCGTCCATTGTAATGTCAAATCCATGTCTGTAATATCTTTAAATGATGTAGCTCTTAATAAATGAATAAATAAAATACACTGGTTCAAAAAATTTTCAAACTGTTCCTAAAATTGAAATGATGAGCAGTTCCCGAGTCCATGGACCTGTGGCAGAGGGCACTGTGCCCTGAGACCGCCAGTAAGGAGCTCTACATCCGTCGCTGATGTCCACCATTCGGTCCAATGATGTCCATCGGACGGCTGTCGTTAGCGACAACGACCAACAAATAGAAACGAACCTTGGCCGCATCTTTTTGAGGACCCTCATCTCCAAACTTGCAAATAAAGAAGAGTCTATATTTAATTTAATTCAAGGGCTGTATAGGAGAAAAGCAATTCAATATTTATACAGATGCAAAGAAGATGGGAAACATGAAGTGGGTTACGATTGAATAATCTCGGGCGAATGAACTCAGCGCAAACTTGCCAAAACATGTGACTTACGGTTGAAAAATTAATGCAGCGCTTCATTGGATGAGGAATTAATTATTTTTGTTGGTATGAATCGTTGAAATATGTAGTTATGTTTATTTTCTACTCTCACAACGCGATGGGAGCACACCTATGGAAAAGGAAAGCTCATAAATAATAGTTGTTAAGAGCATATTGCATCAATAAATTATTGAGAAATTCACCCTCATAAAAAGATCTCATTCAGTCCCGAGAAAATACTGATTAAAATGTATCTGAAGGAATCAAATAGAAATTTAAATCGCATGACCGACCAACAACAGGCACACTAAAGTCTCAGGATAATGAATGGTATTTGCACGCTCATCAGTCTGTAGGAAACTCGAACGTTTCAAGATCTCATTTCAAGAAAAAAAAATTCAATCGCTGCCTCATTGTTTAGTGCACTTGAATTAGCACTTCAAAATAGACCGCCTCATGTATTTCCCAAGAGAGATCTTAATTTACTATTTTACTAAGGTGATTGCTTTGTCCCTCAGTCGTCAGAAAGTGCTCGTTCCGGAGCTTAATTTTCATTTGAAGCTTCGATTTGATTGGACAAAAGAGTTTCTGGCGCCCAAGTCGTGGCCGATTTAGTTCCTGTTTTGAAGAGAGCCTCAGACGCTCCCGAGCGCAATAGAAGCCTTAGGAGCCCGAACAGCAGCCGGGCGAGTGTGGCTTCAGTCCTCCTCTGAAGGAGTGATAATTTTGACCTTTATTGCCAATGAAACTTTTTGCAACTTTCGATACCTCATTGCGGAATACTCGTTGGTGAATTATTGATGTGAGAAAGCCATAAGACATTTGCTTGTCATCATGGGTGAAGGCCTACAAAGTTTGGTAAATTATATGATAGCGAGATGGGAAGGAGCCTTCGAGTCTTAATTTACTAAATTATAAAAAATTAACTTCATTCACTGACACTACATTCTCAGGTTGTCAAGAAGCCCATCTAAAGCAAATTTTATTTCCTGATGTACCTCCCAGCAAATAATAAGAAACAAAATTTTTATACTTGTGTCCATAACAATGTAGGCTCCTGATGAAATAAAAGAAAAATTCTGCATGTCCTAAAGAGTGTAATAATATATCACGTCTCATTGTCGGAACTGGAATTGATTATAGGATACTAATATATATTAACTTTTATTTTGGAGATTAACCCCACCGATCTATTTTTGTAGCAAAACTGAACCCAAGCCCTAAAGAATTGGCTGCAATGAACCACTCGGTCAGCACGACTCGGATACTGTAAATA
This sequence comes from Orchestia grillus, assembly GCA_014899125.1. Classification (NCBI taxonomy): domain Eukaryota; kingdom Metazoa; phylum Arthropoda; class Malacostraca; order Amphipoda; family Talitridae; genus Orchestia; species Orchestia grillus. Next base: position 44,621 of record VOMN01018876.1, read on the forward strand.
ACGGCAACGAGATTTATCATATATAATGATAAAGGCCCGACTAAAGGCCTCAGTAATTGAAATTAAGAAGTAATGAAAAGTGGTGCTCATTGACGTTATATCATATGACGAATGAAATAAAATGAATACGATTGGAAGCTCAATGTATTTCATTTTCAGTCTTTCAAAAACGCTCCAAACACTAAATGTTGAGAATAATTCGATTAAACAGAGACATTCGTTCAATGCCGTTGGTACCGCAAAACCAAAAACAATAAGCTCCTTTGTGGTACAGTACATTAGCCTGTTGAAAATGCGTGAGCTTACCAGTCTTTCATGAAACATCTTTTCATTCTTTAAAATGTAAAATGATTTTGAATCGTGAAAGCTTGCTTCGTTGAGTTCGTGCTGCAAATGCAATGTGCTAAAATTCTGAAGGATATTAAACAACCAGCTCCGAATCCAAAAAATATTTCAATTGAGAGCATTCTACAAAATTAACATATGTTAATCGTTATTTTCTCACCTTTCACTCATAAATTTAAAGTTCGCGCTTACCTTATTAGGCAACCCACTATACAGCAGCCACGACCGTCTCCCCTTACTGCTTTCAGAATGTTGTTTTCAAAAGTTTCCATTGGTTTTGGGAGTGGCCAAAGTTTTGAAAGCTAACACTCTATCGGCTAGGATGTTAGCTCGGAGCCCCACATGAATATAAACTCATTCTTCGCCCTCGAAGAGAAGCTAGGGTATGCAATATCAGAGATGATGCGCATATTGAGGCTTTATGAGACGTTAAAAGCCTTTCGTTTTTAAGTAGAAGGAAGCTGCATTTTTGATGACTATTTCAGTATTTGAACTCGTGCACATGATGTGTATACTCTTATTTGAAGCTCCCGATGTCATATGTTTTGAAATGTTAGTGAGCTCCGACATTCTTTTCCAATATCATATAAAGTGAGTAGTAAACCTAAATGACACGGTAGCCTGGTGGATAAGAAGCTCGACTGCGGTCCGACAGGTGGCGAGTTCGAGTCCCCATGGCGGCAGGTTTCCCTCTCCACCAAAGTGCAAATGGATACCAGATGATGCTGTGGTAAAACCTGCGACCGACTGGCACTCTGTCCAGGAGGTGATGTGTCACATGTTCCTCATAATGCCACAGAAACTGGGTCATACACTCGACTTCAATGACCAAGGCTGTGCAAAAGGGAACTTTTCTAAGTGCGGGACAGGGGGAAAAGCTACCCGTATCCTCTCCTCAGTGCCCTCTCTACTTCGTGTGGCAGAGCGAGAAGCACTTTGCGAGCGTAAGCATTTTTTGCCTAGAGCGTCGCGGTGCTCAAAACTTTGAATTTCTATCTGGAATCCGTGCCTCAGGCCTGCATCTATCAAAGGGCTATCCAAAATTTCACGAGGTGCTATTAAAAGCACCGGGAATATGTTATTTTTTACTTCAGTATTAAGGTTTGAAAAATACCATCGTCTAAAGTCTAAGGATCAGCTAGAGTTAAAACAGATAAAAAATTATGGCTTCCTCTCATAAAATATGTGAAATGATGGCACCACATAATATCTACTCCACCTTATAGGGATGCAGGTACGATGCGCTCTCACGCACGTGCACACCTGAGCAGCGACTGCATTATAACTTTAGTCGTTTGCGTAGTTTACGAAAGCGAATAACCCCCTTCCCTCTCTCCAGACTTCTCACTTGCCTCATTAGCAAGCTCACGTCTTTATATCCTATGCTTTTATACAAGTAGGTACATCTAGTTCAATTATTACGAATTTTTTCCGATTCAGTTTTCAGATTTCACACTTCCTTTCACAAAAGTCTCCCACATTAGATTAAGGTCATAACAATGATTGAATCAAATTGATAGTGGATGGATTAATTCAGTAATATGAGCACTATTATGGTGAAAGTTCATTTTCTGTGTTCTTTATTTCTTTTCTGACAAACAATGGACGAACAGAGATTGAAAAAAATTACATCGCTATCGAACATACGTAAACGAACAGTAATTTCATCCTTACGTTCATTTGGGCAGGCAGTTGGAGACTAAACGATTCAAACCAAAATATAATCTCAAAATTATAGTGCAAAAATCATTCGAAATTATCATGCGTGTTTTTACGGGCAAGGTAAAATATAAACAATGATGAACAATAGATGAGCTAAATTTATTGATTCTTCAATTATGCATCAGGTATGAGACCAAAAATTTCATATACAAAAAACTTCCCGTCCTCGGAGGCGCAAGTTTCTGAGTGGGTTCCTTTCTACCTAAATTTTGGGAACTTGTTTGGAACTTTGATCTCAGAGAAGACAGTTCTGGGGCTCGAGGAAAACTTATTCAAGTTCTGAGGCGCTGAGAATGAAACAAGAAATGGGTTGCAAAGTTTTATGGTAAAGTCATTCAAGTGGGCAGCTAAGCCACAGCGGCTCTCCACTCCAGTAAAGTTTTGTTCTACGAATATTCTCAAATGGTGTCCCGATCTAGCCCTGTTAACACTACGGGTGTGTGGGGTGGTAGTGTTAACACTACGTGTGTTTATGGAGGTAGTGTTAACACTACGTGTGTCTGGGGAAGTGGTGTCCAGACCCCGCCCTGTTAAAACTACGTGTGTGTGAGGAAGTGGGAACGATTGGGGTATCTCAGGTGTAATCTCGGGAACGGCTAGGACAGCTGTAGAGCCTGGGACTGCCTTTGCAAAGAGTACCTTGTGATATGGGTACAATATGCTTCAAATCACGTGAGTCACGCTTATCTCAGGGATCATGCTCATCACGTGAATCACGCTCATCACTTGGTTCACTATCATGTTCTACGTACATAACGCGCGAAAACTCAAAAATCGGTAGAAAAGAAGGCACTTCACAGCTTAAACGAAGCCGAAACTACCGCATTGCACAGCAACGAATGCCTCTATATTTAAAACAAAATATTATTCTTGGTGGTAGATTCCTGGGAAACTTTACTCTCAAAATGGAAAGATGAACCAATGATGCGATAAACGTATTTCATTGTAAACGTTTTAGAGTATTTACATTGCATTATTACCGCTTAAGTGATGAAAAATAAATTAAGACACAAACGGTGAAATACAAGAGTTCGAAGATATGTGTATAAAAATAGCCCAACCTAATTATCAGAACCTGCAATCGTTAAAATGCAACAATCAGAATGTTGAGCCTATAGGTAATCTAATAAAACTCTGGTCGTAATTCAGTTTTAGTTTGATGGTAAAATTAAATAAGGATTCTAAAATACGAAGGTCTAGCTCATTTGAGCTTTGCATATAGTCGAAAAATTAGACAGTGAAAATGGATGATTGAACTAGTAACAATAACCTCTGATTTCCGACGGTGTTGGGGAGGAATATGGACTTCCGGTTCTATGAGATACTAGTAGACGTACCCCGCCAAATATGGATGGATAAATGGTATTATTTTCTAAAGATGCCCTCTTATTTACGGTAACTCTGACGTGGAATAATGTTATTTGCAGTATCACTGATACGGACTGCCTTCTCTGACAGTCTCGCTGATTGGCTAGGAATATGGATCCGGGAATTTTCTCTTATCTAAATCCTTAAGAGTGTGACAGACTGAAGGACGGACCAAGCAAGCAACCAATCGTTATACAGTATAGTGGGATGCCTGGATGTTAGCAGTGGCTTACAAACAGCCTGGGAAGCTACAGGTCCCAAAGCAACAGGTTTCGGTAGGACCCCCCACGGGTTATTTAAACAGCGGGATGCCGAAGAAATTTAGATCATTAGTCCAACAGTATTTTATTTCAATTGATGCGAAGGAGTTTTGTAGGAATAATTTGAAAATTAGATCTTTTTTTGACGAAAAGGAAATTTTCATGACAGCCTGACTGGCTGTTGTGTGCATTCTCTAGTTTGTGATTACTGCCAGTGGTCGTATGTGTGGAGTACTACTCTCAGGCAGTTCATACGCCGCAGCCAACGTTTTTCTAATCTTTATACAACTTACAATGCTCAAAAATGAACTTGGAACTGGACCCGCGTATTTTAGCATCTCTTTTTTTTACTAACACACCAGTGCTTAGCAACGACCAGAGATCTAAGAGATTACTTTTTACCCTAACTTTTTGAATCTGACCTTTCAGGGGTAGTAAGTTTTAATACTGACTAGACCACACGTGATCCGTTGGGTCAAATAAAATTTATCAAAGTCAAACCGAATCCAGAAATATATCCTATGCAGTTAAGTCGGTATCCACAATACAGGATTAAACGAAGAGTATAAATTTCAAATATCGCAGAGCGGACAGACAAATCCTTCAATCCCGTATCAACTTTACTAACTTGCCCGACTTGAAATTCCTTTCTTTTACATGACATAAGTGTATTTTTCTCTTCTGTGCACAACTTCAAAAAAGCAAACAAGACGATCAGAGTTTTAGTATTATACTAGATAGATCGATATAGATTAATATTTTATACTCATATCTCAGTACTCTAGTATTTCAACGTTTTGTGTTGTTATTTCATCTCCATTGTTTCAGCACTGATTACGGAATGGAAATATTCCCCAACATTTCTAATTAAATGTGTGTATCTTATCCTTGGTTCTTCTTTTCGGACTAAAACAAAACGCACATAAATCTGACAAGATGACAATGAGCCATACGATATTTCAACCAATTATGATGACCCATTCGCCTACGCTTCACAACGTCATGCTGGGAAACCTGCGAAGCCCAACGCCCAGTCATGATACTTACCCCCCTTGCCCTGAGCCTGGACCCCCTTGCCCTGAGTGGGGACCCCCTTGCCCTGAGTGGGGACCCCCTTGCCCTGAGAGGGGACTGCTTGAGCCTCAGCACTCTGCCTTTATTCCCACAGTCCGTCATCGGCCCACTAGCTGAGTATGTTACGCAATCTTGGTTATTTTTGTGTCTTTTGACGGGTAACATGTTAATTTTTCTTTGACTTCTCATAGTGGTGTTATTATTATTGTGAAGCCCCTTTTGAGCCTAAATCTCGTAGTTATCATTAACGATAAAGCGTTCCGATAGGATGTGTATTAAGAAACTTCTAGGAATTGAGGGTGTTGAGGCATCTTTATCATATCATGCGACCACGTTGATAAATTAGGAATGTCTTATCATCAAGCCCATATGATGATATGTGTACCTCAGACGTCTGAGGCACACAATTGATCTTCTCGTTACTTCATTCCTTGTCTATAAATTTTCATAACGCAGAAAAGTTTTCTAAACGAATATCACTGCAGTCACAAATTAACTGCGCAATTATGTTTGGTTCGCAAATCTTCCCGGGCAAGTAGACGAATTAATTAAACGAAATATCATTTCCGTACTTTCGATGGTCAGTTTGTTCCTTTAATCAATTTTCACGCTCCCATGAAGAATTTACCTACGAGTTAAAATTATTTACACACCGCTGAACTTCTCGGTCTCTCAGTATACTAAAACAAGACATACTACTCACAAATCGACCCAGCAAATAAGTTATCAAAACTTCACACCCATTACCTGGATCACACTCATCACGTGAGCCGGAGCTAAGACATACTGAGTCTCACAAGATAGATCAAACTAAAAATTTCCTCGGGGCCAGTATATAGCCAGTAACTTCGTCGTGAATTGCGGCCACGATGAGGGTCGTAGTAATGTTCGTTTTGAGCTTAAAAATAAACTGATTATAATCATATCTTCTGCTTTCTTAAGTCTTCACAATAGAGTAAGATAGGGAATGCCAACAGAAGTTCTGATTTTCTTAGTTCGCCGGGCTTCCCCGGACAGCAGGCACCCCACCACAGACACTCGTGCCTCCAGAGGTGTACCCTGCGTGTACAGTACGAGTGCATCATACCTATTATAGCCTATGTGACACCTGTTTCGTTGATTGAGCGCAGATGAAACATCGTGCTGGTGCTAAGGATCTCTTCTAGTCACCTAAATTTCCACTAGATAATCATTTGGCCACGCGCTATTGCTTAGGTATTTTATAGTGGCCGAAATCTTCACTAGCTAATCCTTTGGCCATGTGCTAATGATTCCACAGATGAATCATCTTTCCTCAACAAGTCGCACAGCTGATGTTGACTCATTGATTCTCAGAGTCAGAGTCACTTCGGACAGCTCTTTTGTTCCCATGCCAATCGCCCCAGCTAGGTAGTAGGAGGGACGCCTGAATCCGCGCTGGTAGTTGCTATGCAGATACAATTTTGTTAAATGGAGCGTTTAGAAAACGGCATCTATGTTCAAGATTTTAAAATTCTATTCGTTTTCTTCTCTCAGTAAATATTTGCAGGAAAGCTGACTCTCATTTTAAAGTTAGCCAGGAGCTTTTAGATTTTCTCGAGATTTAAAAGAATGCCTGCTTTGCAAGCTCAATTCTGAAATCTTATTCATTTGTTCGGATAATTCCGATAGGACATTAACGTTGATTGCTTTCTAACCTTTGCCAGGAATTTGCAGCTCATGTCAAAATAACGATTATTGCGTCGCAATTCCCACGAGTAACTGCGCAATTCTCAGCTCCTTTGGTTTCTTTATGATGTCTGTTTGTTTTCAAAATAATTCGTTACTTCCTGTAGGAAATAAACGCCATGTTTCTGAACGCATTTACCCACTTCGCCTTGTTTCCTTCGGGAAAAAAATATTAAAATATTAGCGGTTCTGAGTCCCTGAAATTTATTGTGGAATATTTTCGTTGTAATGAACTCTGCTTTACATTGATTTGGGAAAGTATATTTCAAAACCATTGAAGAAATGCGGAAAAAAATAATTCATGTATAGAAAATTTATGAAAACTCATTAAAGTCTTCTGATTATTTTTTCCAGTTCGCGCCTGCATGGTGAATTCATTTTTAAGTTTTTACGTTGTTACTGGTACTTGTTAATATTTTTAAAAATAAACTATATGAAACGTAGAAATTCGTTTACTCTATTTTTTAATGAAATCAAGGAGAAACATTCACAATATTAAAATGAAAGAATTCATAAGCCATCTGCGCGCTCATCCGCGCAAGACTCTTGGAATCAGGGACCACAGACGAGAATATCGTTATCATTGCGATTAGCGCTGATCGCTGATAGCACTACGTAAGGGTAGAACATTCAGGGATACGAATTCAGATTAAAGCTTTTGTACCTAACTAAAAAAAGTTTTTATACGCAATTTTTTAACAGAGCAAGTTAAAAAACGCCAAAAATGACATGGGCTTCAAAGCACTCACTGCCTAGTGTATTTAACTTCTGAGCACTGATTTGTTAGTGTACATAGCTTCTGAATATCCGTTCCCCCGTACGCCTAACTTCTGAACGTACTCTTCCAAAATTTATTATCTTTTTGGGCAAAAGTGTTCATAACCTGCACCAAAGCAAGGTGGGTTTCCCTTTCCGCTTGTCAACACTCATATTATATTAAGAGATTTCTGCCTAAAAAATATTGTTTCTAATGACGTTCCCAAATCCCTTCAACGTGCATATTATTTTTTTTGCACTTTGATTATTCATCTGATACAATGTTACGAGATTTGGAAATTATTTCTAAACGTCCTCTTATCAATGCGCAGCTCTGCCTCATGCATGTTAATTTCTATACGATTGCTTCATTCATTCACTACGAAGATGTGCTTCGTAAACGAACACAAGCACCCACTATTTATAAGTATAGTTGTGTACCGTGCACATCGGGCTATCTCGGTATGACGACTTTGCCATTCCATGTCAGGATTGGCCAGCGTCGTGGAGTCAGCCACGGCAGCGGGGTTTGTTCGTCTCTACTACGAGCAGTGCTGGAGGCGTTTAACAGTGGACGATTTTGATATATGAGGACGATTTTGATATAATTCGTGTTGCAGTCACTGATTTTGATTTCAAAATTTAGATTTAATTTACAAAACCAAAGACAGGGCTGTTTTGAATAATACAGATAGTTCATTTCCATTATAAGTTTTGTATTAAAATCTTCAGCGGTGAAATTTTTTGTCAGCTGAATTTTTGTTTAAGTTTTTCGGAATTTATTTACTCAACGCCTTACAATGAGTCTTTAAGCGTTTGATCTGAATTACTGTGTTCAATTACTCTATTTTATTGCATTTACTCCCCATCTTAACTTTCTATTGAAATGAACGTGCTTTCCCTTAAGACAGTGCCTTCAAACATTGACTGATCAAATGAAGGGCCTTCGAAGTCCTTCGAAAGAATGCCAAATGTAAGCAAGGTCACATTCGGTGGTAATTTTAATCAGATCATGTATTCATGATTTTAAATACTTTTTTATCATATTTGGAGACTCATTAACATACAGCTGCGGACCAAGGTCATAAGGCAGTACCCAAATGAGAATTTGCTTTTCAAATATATTGATGACTTTTCATAAAGATTTCACATCCCTCCCACTGATAAATAAACCTATGTAGATGTAAACTGTCTTCCCTAGATCATAATTTCACGCGTTCTTGCAATTATTCGAGCAATTTAAAGATATAAATACTTAATCTAACGGTTTACATGAGCAATTTAAAGCTTAAGCTGTAGGCCTCAGCGATGCCAATTTATCCGTGATCCTACCCCTCCGCATCTTCAAACAGCTCTTCATTAGACGGCCTTCGAGAGCGCTATCCTTTTCAACCGCGAGAAATTTTCCGTACACACCAGAATTCATCGTAAATTATAGACACGTCATCACTCACGCTGCCAGCTGATCACGCGCCTTTGATGAAGTGGTAAAAATTGGTAGCTTCATCAGTCAACTGACAGTTAAGCTGAGCAAGGTAATTGGTCGGGCCTCCAGTCATCAGTCAGATGACTTGACTTATGAAGCGTGAGTGGTCTGTGCCGCTGGGTCTGTCTGCGCCATGACACCCAGGGAAGAATTAATGGCAGCTGGGGGAAATTGTGTTCAGACACCGAGCTTCAGCTGGAACATGTTAAGACTTTTACAAACTGCGATTCTGGCGAAATGATGTTCTGGATGCACCTTCAACTAGATTTGGTTTGGTTGAGACGGATATAACTTTAGGATGATTGTATTCTATAACAAAAGGTTCAAGTTAAGGTAGATTATTAATGGGGTATGAGAAACTTTTTGGCGCCAATTTATATATCCGTCATAACCTTGGGGTCTGTGTACGTTCACTGTCAAATCCTCATAACTACAATCAAGTTTCAAAACGCTCTCAGTGAACTTCTCGTCTCGTTTCAACAGTGTTGCGCCAATTCCCTTCTTTCTTTAGTACATCGTTCGTAGGAGAGCATTTAATATCAACGAACAGGATGCGTAACTGCGTTTACATTTTTATTCTAATTTCTTTACTGGTTCGGAGGTCCAGTAGGTGGTACTCTTCACTAATTGCGAACAAACAAACTAGGCTGATGAAAAATGCCGGTCCGATCTTTTATATTCTCTGAACACGCCCCCCAGACGACGACGGGTGCCGTTTTTGCCATAACATTCGCTCCTGAAGAATTTTGCAAAACGCTTAGAGATTTTTGAATTAGGATTCCCAGCTACGTATAAATCGGTTGATTGACAGGCAAATGGGAACTAAAACAGTGAATTAGGAGAAAAAATTTGAAATGAGTCCTGATGGTCGAGAGAAAATTTGAGTACATCTTTCAAGATGATAAATTAACGAGTATGTAGCATACGGCTTCCCAAATGATAGAGTATGACTGAAATCGTCATGATAAATATTAACATGTTTATGCAAACGCAAACATAATCGACGCGTTTTTTCTGAAAAAAAAGCATCTTAGCTACCCAGAATAGTATTCCCATTGGAATCAACACCATCAGTAAAAAGTTCTCCTTTTTCCTAGATCCCGAAGATGGCACATTTTGTTATAAATAAAGATCGTATTAAATATTATTTTGATACACTTACCGGTTAGTCGTTTTACTGATTCTAACTGAAACACCATTCCAGGACAATTTTGTCCCCCTTGACAGTCTCGCCGCAGGGCAAACAACACCAAGGCTGGGACAGGCGTAGTGGAAGAAAGCAGAGCTGTCCAGCCCCCACGGAACGATGGCCCGTTCTCACCACCATGATGCAAACTTGTTTGCAAGATGCAAACTTGCAAACCGACATTTTTTTTCGTTTTTGTTGCAAACACGTGGCCAAAAAAAGATTTCTACATTGCTTTTCTATGGATAGAAGTTTCATTTACGAAGAAAAATTCGTTCGATCGTTCGGAAGAAAACGATGTTCTAGCGTCTCTAATGACAGATGTTTGTTTAAATTTATAATCGTCGTTAAAAAAAGTACGGGGTTTTTGAATTGGAAATTTCCATTAAGAACAAATATTATGCAAGCAGTTGTCTTTGAAGGAACCTGTCACAAGAACTGGTGCAGGGTAGTAATACTTAATTTTGTACGCATTTACCCGCTCAAAACTTCACGCATGATGTCATGACGATGACGATACCGTTGCATTAACCAAAAACTGCAAGGTTAGCTGCAAACCTAGAAAAGTTAATAATTGGGTACCTTGTAATATATTGCACGCTTTTCAGGCTCCGCGTTCTCTTCCTCCTAGTACACAGATACCATTCATATGTGTTAAATTAAATTTAAATTACGTTGAGTTAAAGTTAACTAAAGTTAAATTTAACTAAAGCTAAATTAAGTTAAAGATAACTTCGATTAAGTTAAACTTAACTTACGTTAAATTAATGTTAATTTGAGTTTAGTTAAGTTAAGTTAAGCTAAATTAAGTTAAGTACCCCAAATTTTGTCAAACGTTTGCAAGAAGTATCGATTCTGAAAGCCAACAAAATAAACTTTCTCAGTTTCCTGGGAGTTAAAATACATTTTTTACAAGTTCCTGCCGCCCGTTGTTAAAAAGTTAGTATCTCGACAATACTCATAGATTTTTTTTTTTAGTCGACTTTGCCAGGTCACGCCGAACAATTATGCCCCTGCCACCTTCTCCCAATTTTCGCCGTGTCCATATACATGCTTAGCCTTCTTTATTGTCCATCCGCTTTATTAATAATGACTTCATTTTAACTGGAAACTAGATTTACTTCTTTCAAAATTTATTGCACAATATTTTCTGTTGTGCCTGTTTTCTGTTGTGACTTCTTCTCTATCTCCTACATTTCACTTCCCTCTTCACCTTCCCTTTCTTTGTCTTATAAAAAATCGTTCAAATCTGAGGGTAGCCCTCGGTGCCCTCGGCGCCTTGGCCGCGCGCTCGCTCACGTTCCATCCCGGAATTTGGTCTACTCAAAAAAGTCCTGATTTAATTTACCCAAAAGTGTTGGCCGAGATTTTCACATTCTCCTGCGGGAGCGGCAACATGGAATTGCCCTAATGCAGAGCTACGATGTTGAACTGATTGGCTCTCATATCGTACTGCAAATATGACAGCTTCGTTATCTCATTTTTCGCAAGTTGTGTGATGAAAACCCGATGAATTTACCTCGGATGCGGGATTGCAGATGGTATTTACGGGAAATTTTAAGATTCTAATTGTACGCAAATTTTTTCGACATTCTTTTTCGGTTTATCTGGCCTGATTTGCTCCATAGAACGATTCGAAATGTTGCAGTTTTTCAGCCCCACATCGCCTGCAAAGTGGCTCTCGCAAACATGGGTAAGACCACAACCACCTCGACTACGTACTTCTTGCAACGCATACTAGCATGAGAGGCACAAGTGCACACTGAGGAGCATAGGGCCTGCCTGTAGAGGACAAGCTGAGGAGGACACAGTGGTCTGTGGCCTATTCCAGCCCCCTCGAGGTTCGAGGTATGTCATCGAGGGAAATTGGCAGACCTCGTCATGAAGGCTTACAGACTTACACATGTCAGTTTTAATTCAAATATTCCAAAATATGGACTTCAGTAAAAAATTCCTGTTGATTGAAATATAAGTGCACTATGCACTTCTGAACGCAGAGCCTCTTGAATCTGAAACTAGGCTTGTTGCCGTCAAACGTTTCAAAGAGAAACAAAAACTTGCGCATTTAGAAATTTTCCTTCAGGCTGTACCTGAACAACAAAATCCCTTGGGACGATGTGCGTAGTCAACCAAGTTGAATCCCGACATGTGAAGGAGTAAACATCATCAACTTGATTGAAATTTCGTTGCTCAGAAAGTTCAAACCGAGGCAACCGAGAGGAACGTTGAGGGCAGTGAGCCTCCTAAAATGAGACAAAAAGAAGGTAATTAATTAATTCTGAGCCTGTAAGTTTTTAAGAGCTAAATAGGGTACGGCAAATAGACCCCTTCCCCAAGCACGTTTTCAGGCGAAAAGATGCAATTTTGAGATGCCGTTTTTACTTCATTCACACGTATGAGACCATTAAGGAATGGTGGCTCATACCGAAAGAAGTCAAGGAAAGGCAAGTAAACTCGCTCCAAGATTGAATTTTTAAATCAAAATTTCGTAAAGTTTGATGGTCCGAAATTGACAAATAAAAGTTGGGTGACCACGAGCTAGCTCGACCTTGCTGGGTAAGGAATAAGGTTTCGTCACGATATCAAGCTGGAGTCGGGCTTTTCTGAAGTGTTGCGAGGGAAGATCAGTGTTCAGTTACCCATTCATAATTTGAGCGATCATTTTTATTTTCTATGAGGTTTCATTCATTTTCTGTTTAAAGTTTTGCATGGAATTGTCAGGTTATATTTTTAAGATCTGATTTTTATCTTATTCTATGTATATTTTATATCTTATTTTAAAAATATCTACTTATATTTAAGATTTTAAGTGTAATATACAAATGCATGGCTCAAATAAGTTTTTTCATGTTCACTTAGCGCGTTTACGAACAACATCCTTGTTTACAGTATTTGGAATACGTGACATGTCTCAGAAGTTCTGATGCCAAGAGGCTAGTACCGTTCCAAATTAATTAGATTTAATTAATTAGATTAATACTTAGTGTTGTGGTATGTGCAGGAGATATTTTTATCTACTCTATAGACTGTAATAATTAAGATTATTTAGAAATATAAATCGAAATAGACAGAAGATGTTGACGGTAAATGAGTTTTTCCTATACATTTTTAAAAATAGTGTTATCTTAGAGTGAATTGAAATGTGTATCGGTTAATTTCTAAATATATCACATCGAGCTCCATCGACCTGCTGCCCTTTCAAGGTATTTCTCAATCGGCATCCTATGATTTGAAATAACTTTATAAAAAAATCGTTGGAATATAATGAAAATTTATATGCAACTAACCAAGCCATTCCAATTAAAACGAAAACTGAGACGATGGAAATAGAGTTCTAATATCCCCTTAAAGAAATAAGGCTTCCATTGAGGGTTTATTTAGACGGAGTTCATTACGGTTAATGGTCGCCTAGTGAGAGTACCGAGTCCATCTCGAGTAAAACCGGCGCTGAAAACCATGAGTTCTCTTTCAAGATTAATGGAAAGTTCATTTGTTATGCATGAAGTAAACCGTCAAAGATCGACTTTCCGAGGCCCGAATTAATGGACGCAGGTGCAGGAAGCCGTTGTTTGAATCCTGCTCGAAAAACTGAGAATTTAATTGGAATTTAATTGGAGCTCGCGAGCTTGAAGCGCTGAGGGTCTGCAAGAAAGTTCAAGTTGAAACGTTTCGGCTGCGAAGGAAATGTTGGAGCAAAAACCCTAAACTCAACACCAAAGGATAAGTTTTTCAAGTCAAAATGAAACATTTAATGATTCGACTTGCGGCTGGTACAAAAATTGAGGTAGTTTCTAAAATAGTTTTTTCGTCAATGTGGCGTAGTATGTGCGTCACAATTTTGAAAATTACGAGAATATTTCTGGAAATGAATTCACCGTTCACTAAAAATTAAAATATTTAAATTTATGTATGTCACACATAAATATTAAGTATCTCTTCCTATTAAGCATGAAATTATTTACTTTTCTTCTCCTTCTCTAGGGAAATATTTCCTGCGCAAGGTAAAGCATTTAATTTCTATTTCTTCCTGCAGTAAAGAAGCAAAGATGCCACAGCAAGCGTTCAAGAATGTAAGAGGTAAGGCATATTGCCGCACACTCGTACAGCAGGAAACAAATTAAGTTTCATACCTCACGAGATGCGACACTTCGGCCATTCCCATTGTACTTTGAACAATTTAGCGACAGCATCCCTTGGGGTTGGTGAGGGGCCGTTCCCAGAGCCTGAAGTGAGATAAGTGAAAGGCCGTTCTCAGAGTCCTATAGTGAGATATGTCTAAGACAATTCCTAGAGCTTAAATTGAGATGTGTAATAGGCAAGTCTCAAGACCTGAGGAGGGATATTAGGAGAGCTACTCCTACCCCACTCTCTGGAGATCAAAGAGTTAGGAAGACAGGACTCTCTAAACATACAAAAAATAATAAGCATCTATCGGCTATCAGCGAAATCAACGATGAACTTTAAAAAAGTTTCCACGGTGCTAAATAGGCTTAGCTCCTTTGTGAAGGAAAGTTTTAGTGGGAACCTGAATTAAACAAGGTGGGGCTTTCGAAGCACACACGTATATATCCATTCTAAAACCTAATTGTGCTTCTGGGCCCTTTCAAATCATAATTGATATTTTGTGTTTGGTTATTAATAATAAATTGGTTATGGTTGCTGTTTTGGTGGGCGTTTGTGACGCTATTAGAGAGGAAGGTGTTAGGCAGGAGTCAGCCAAGCGTGGCAGGGTCAGGGGCTAATTTTGAAATAGATATGAAAAGAATTATCGCTTTATCTACGTTAAGTCAATTTGGAGTGATAATAATAATTCTTAGCAGGGGTATACTTGCTTTCTTCCATTTGATTAGAGATGCTATGTTTAAATCTACTCTATTTATATCCGGAGGGGAAGGGGGAGGGGGGAATTATTCATATATCTAATGAAAGACAAGACTCTAGTTTTATATGAAGATTTCTGCATCAAATTAAATAATACATGAAAATCGTTTAACGACTGCAAAAGGTTATAAGAAACGTCTAATGTCAAGAGATACATAAAAAATGGATCATAAATACAATTTGACCTGCTATTAGATACTATTTGTAAGCTGTATTTTGGGGTATACAGTAAATGTTTTGAATTAAATGCTTATGATATTTTTATGCATGATGGTATTAGTGAAACGGAAAACCACTATTGAGAGGGCTCCGTTTTTTGTGAAACGATATGAACGATAACTTAGAAGGCAAAAACATATTTCTCTGGGGAAGTTGAAACAGAAGTCTTCTGTTATTCCCTTAAACCATCTTTGGAGTGTAGCACTGAAACGCTAATAAATTGAAACTTTTAGTGGAAAAATATTTTTTGTTATTGTAAGCTTTTTCCTCATGCTGAAAATGAATTCTTTTCGAAAAGGTCGTTTCTACAGTGAAGAAAACTTTAGAACACGGCTCTAGCGCTCGGACGCTAGACATTTATATTTCATTTTCTTTCATCCGTTGGCGGCAACTTGCTCTAAGAATATTTTTGAAATGAAAAATTCCTCGGCTTCCGTCAGCGGGAACCTGCGGATTCATCACTCTACGGAGTTTAGCACCATTGTTTCACTTGCTCATTGTGCAACAGACACGTCCCCTGCTGAAGAAGTACCTCAGAACCCCACATTTCCATACTTATGAAATTGCTTTGTAAAAAATTTGATCGGTAGATTTATGGTGATCAAAAATTTAAATTCTGGTACCCTTGTACTTTAAGTACCAGAATTCTCATGAATACACACGTTGTAACCAATAATACTCATACGTTGGAAGCCAGAACATCCATAGAGACGTAATTATGTTAGGTTTCGAGCATGTTATTTACTGACTATAACGCGTGAAAATTAGGGCAAGAGTGACGACATTTTGGATGCTGTCTCCTAATAAAGCACCTATGTATACCTTCGGTAATAATCAGCTTCTTCGTAATTATCATACAAGCGAGCTCTGCCCCGGTACCCTTCTGAGAGTAACTGGCACCAAGAAATTGTCCTTTTCTCCTCTGACGCCATCTTTCCGAGTCAGCGGATATTGCATCTCACAGCGGCACACTGGCGTGTTTGGGGACCGCTTAGCGCTGCGGTCTACGCTGCGGTCTACGCTGCTGTCTACGCTGCGGTCTACGCTGCGGTCTGCGCTGCGGTCTACGCTGCGGTCTACACTGCTGTCTACACTGCGGTCTGCCCTGTGATCTGCGCTGCTAGTCTACACTGCTGTCTACGCTGCGGTCTACACTGCTGTCTACGCTGCGGTCTACACTGCGGTCTACACTGCGGTCTGCGCTGCGGTCTGCGCTGCGGTCTACATCGGCTGCCACGGCTGCCACCGCGGCCCCAAAGAGGATGAGCAACGAACTGCCTCGCCTGACGAGCTGGGCCTTGACTCGAGTGGTCCTCTCTCTCAAAGCTCAAGAAATGGAAATGATGAGCGAGTGCCAGCGGGGAAACTGGGAAATAGTGCGAAAAATCATAGATGTGAGAGGACAAGTGAGAATGAGCAAGAAAATGTGGGGGTGGCTTAAGAATTAAATTGATGAAATGACACGAGCGTGGATCGTGATCTATGGAAATATTTCTGTCTTCTGTGATGCACTTTGGTAGAAATATTTGAATGTTCGATTTTTCAACATGTTCATCTAGACTAGCTAAATTTGAACCACTGTCTGAAGAAAATGCACAATTATCAAGTGAAGTTCGTAAACGGTATTTTATTACTTCGTGAGTGCTTGGTGAGCATCGATCGGAAAGTTAAGAATAGAATATAAAGGAATGGAATATGACCTAGGGGCCAATTCTTGGGTCTCTTCCCAAGGCCTACGCAGTCTGACGCTGAAAAGAGTCCAATTTCACGGCGGGATCCCGATATTATAATGATGAGCGTGAACAAACCTTGCTTCTTTTTGGCTCGAGGAAATTGAATAAAATTGGTAACATATCGGATTGATGTGAAATAAGATTTTTCTATTGAGAGATAAACAACTACTGCAGCCTATTTTGAGCAGAAAATTTAGTATATTGAACCGTTTAGTATTACTGTGAAAGAAAAATGCACTCACATTTCGTGTTTTATAAGTGTCAGGGCGTGAGAAGTAAATTTTGCTCTACTCAAAAGAAACCAAGAAATGCTATTTTCAGACCGGAAAAAAAATCTTTGGAAGGCTTTTAAATGGATCTCCCCATAATTTGCATGTGCAATAGCGGTGCAAATATTGTTAAGCTAAAGAAATCGAGCACGATTCTCGTACTCTGAAAACATTAGCATAATTAGAATTTCATTCCAACGAGAGTGACTGTTTAGAATTATTTTGTTTTATATCTTCTGAGGGAAAGAAGAGAGGGCAAATTAAGACAAACCCATTATATCCTAGGCATGTAGAATAAGAATTTTACAAGTTTATTCACGATTTTGATTGGCTTAACTTACCAAGCAAAAATTAAGCTGAGACTGATGTGCCCATGTAGAATTCAAGAAAATAATGTTACAATTACTATACGTTTCATACATAATTTATAAATGTATTCGTGTATGAAGCACTCCATCCACTCGCTGGAATAACATAGCTTCAGTATGCCCCATCAATCTACGACTGTGTCCGCACTTGGCGGTGCTAGTTGGGATCCGGCATCCAAGGAATATATTTTCGTCGATGGCAAGAGCTCTCCGTCCCGATAATTTTTCTCTACTTCAAAATTGAGTATTTTGCATTTCAATTAGAGCGAATTCTGTGTTGATCGAGTTTCATTAGATTTTTTTAAGAAAAAACTTCAGACGTTTCAAGAGAAAATTGGCTCAAGTCAAAAATGAATCCTTTGAAAAATTCGTTGTTAGTGAGCAACGGCTTTTGTGAGTGTAAAAAAAATGTTGATGGAATTCTGGAGCGGCGTAAAACTATAAAGGACATTCATTTTTTCGTATGGAAATTTTGTTACCGTCTGCTAACTCAGAAAACTGCTGAGCTAAATCCGAGAGGCAATCCAGTAAAGGCCTGATTTAAAAAAAAAATGTGAAGAAAACCACCCAGGAAGAGTTAGTGAGTTTCGACTACTTAAGATCCATACAGCATACACAGACGATGTATAATCATGATGAAAAAAACGCTTCATGGAGCAATATTCTGCGTGTACACTCACAGGTTACATATGTTCCAATGCAGGCACATGTTTTGGTTACAACCAATGTAATTTATTCAATCGTAAAATCCTGATACAAAAACTCAGCAAAGGGGAAGGAGATTTGCTTAAGGCAGTGTATATACAAATACGTAAGCATTCGTGAACTGCAACAAATGTATACATATATATGTATATGTATAGTTGAGATTGGAATAATCTTTTAAACGAGTAGATACAATTTCCACGAATTGCACACTAGCTACGCTAATTTTCACATAGTGGTGAGTAATTCCAAATGTATTGCTTTGGTAGAAAGGTATTGCTCGACTTACTGGTCGAAATATCCACACAATGGAGACATCTACGAAGTAAGCTTCCCTGCATATCTAAGTTGGCTTCACTCTTTCCATCCAGCTAAATACTGGTTTTTCTTGTTTTTATTTGAAAGCGAGAGAGTTCTCAGTGTACATCATTGAGACTGTAGGCGAGAAAGGACGATTTGTAGAAAGTCTGATTTTAAGGATAAAAGAGTAATTTTCAGACTCTTACTCTGTTCAACAAAATTGTTATTTTTTCAGACACTGAAGAGGGATTTTTTTAAGATCCGAAACGTCTGTGTTTTAGTAATTTTAATGTTCGTGATCACATTGGGACTACGTCACGATATTTCTATCTTGCATAACAAAATGTATGGCACGATGTTCTCGAGCTGGTTTTTATTTATCAAGAGCACCGTTATCCTATGATCAGTATTCGTACAGAAAGGTGGAAAGTACTCTGGTCTCCGCGACAGTTGTTTAAAAACCTAAATTTCTGCTGCTAATGCCAGTTGCAGAAAATTATATAGTCATCACGTATTTATAAAACAACAATTATTTTCATTACTGTTGATGATTCAAAAATCCACCGACTTTCGATAGTGTATATATAAACATATTTCTGGACCTCGGTAGTTGATTTCTTTTAATTAGACTCATTTTATGCATGCATGTAAAAAATGGCTCAAAAAGTCATTTTACCATTTTAAAAGTTTATCACGGAAAAATTATAAGAGAAACAAAAAGTTTCAGCAAATTGCGAGAGCAAGAAACGAAGTTGGAGTTTCATTTGAAATAAATTCCTTCAAATGTCCTCCGCTATTGGTCAGGAACAAACGAACTCTTCGCTGTGCATTTTTTATAACACTTCTCGGAATTTCTCGTGAAATGTGAATTTCTTCAAATAAAACCTGTTTCAGTACTCGGAGATTTTTTGGAATATGAGAAAAGCTATATCCTTTGAACATTTTCCTGCACAACGAAACCTGGAGAAATTATATCCGGTGACTGAGGAGGCCGAGGAATGTCCCCAGAGCGTGAAAATTTTCACTGCGGGATGACTTCGGTCTTCCAATTTGACCTTTGTCAGTGTGTCTAGATTTGCTACCAAAGCAAGAATACAGAGTTGAGATGGACATTTCTTGAATATTCTCTTGAAACTCCTGCTTACTCCAACTAATGATTCATTGTTTTGAAAGAACATTCCATAACGGCTGCTCTCTCTCTTCCACTGTGTATTTAGCAATTTTCAGTAGTTTCTGCAATATGATATAGTTTGAATCCGCAAGTCTTATTATAGTCTGTATCAAAAACTTCCAGTATTCTTCTTAAAATAGCAATTTAACAGAACTTTGTATATTTCACAGCTTATGAGCGATAAATGTTTAAAATGGTGAAGTGACTTTCGGGCTAGCCACACTATACTTGAATTATTGTCTAGGAACCTGAGACTCTAAAATGCTTTCCTTCTGAATTTTCTCCTATTCTTGAAGCTTTTTCTACTTCAATTCAGTAATTTAAATAGGAAATGTAGCGAAATGCTGATTTTTTCTGTTGATCGCGCGACCAAAACGGGGCAACCGGGCCCCAGAGCCTTGAATTCTTCATGGACTCTTCGAGGCTCGGCCGCCCAGGGCTTCCAATAACCCTTGACTCCGTCACTCCCACCTCCTTACTTTTTTCGAAGCATAGGCAGCTATTAGTCAGGTCAGTCATCAATACTTCGCTTTCGGGCGCTAAAAATGCCCGGCTGGCTTGAACTCGAGCTCAGTTTTACGCGAGGCGGAACTATAAAAATGTCGAGCGCGTCTGAATATTCTACATGAAAATTCAAACGGTTTGAATTTCAAGAACCGTGTTCCTTTCAAGACTTTTTCTCAAACTCGTATGTGGAAAAGAACGGTTCCCGTGCAGCATTCATTTCTGTTGCTCCGGTGTGAAAAACAACGCAACAACAAAGAATTCTGTCTCGCTATTTTGCAAGTTTTGGTTGAGAAAACAATTCACGAGCGGCTCTTGCTCGCGTGTGTTATTTCTAGCGTGAAAATAATAAACCGAAGAGCTCGTCACGTAAATTTGTCGCTCATGCATATTTTACTGCTACATTTAATACCATGAGTAATCTGTATCTTGAAAAATTAAAACTTGATACTGTGTTTTATAGATGATACGTTTTTTCTGTTTGTTTTGGATGAAGAAGCTGGATAACTCCCTACAAGCTGTCCCTGATAGGCCGCCCTTGCCTCACTATCATCAGACGGCGGAGGGAAACGGTCTCCTTCAACAGCTCGCGGATATGCGAAGGGACACCATGCACACAAACCGGTGGCACCCCAGTGTGGCCAGGGCATAGGGACCCAAATATTTCAAGGTATTCAAGATATTAGAAGAAAAACTGCTACCTTCTCCTGCACTTCTTTTAAGACGAACTTCATTCAATTCACTGATATTTTCTGTTTCCCGTCGGTAGAATTTTCCAGTGAATAAACCAAGCGTTTTCTTGAAGACTTATTCCTAAGTTTATTGCTCAAGAAAAAACAATATTTCTACACCTGTCAGCAAAAGACTACACTTCTACCGCCCTCTTAATAAAACCCCCGTTTAAATAGAGACACACTGAATGTAATGTTAATCCCTTTTGTTAGAAGAAACACTCACGATAAAATAGTGTTGAACATCATAGTCAGTGATATCACGTATAGATTTGTTTCTGGGGAACCTAAGTCGAATCAAAAACCACAAAACAAGGGCAGGTAAAAACATACT